>JAGSMT010000876.1:0-30286 GCA_029286875.1 Lamproptera curius
TATAACAATTCGTTGGGTTTTTTGACCTATCACGATCACAAAGTCGGTGCCAAGACCATCCATCGTTCATCTTAACGATTGAACAAGTTATCGAACCATCAAATAAATCCGTCAAGTCCACGGCAACGGCGAGGCAAAATCAACCGTCACAGAAGGGGAGCGGAGAGCTGCAGGTTATGTGTGTAAATCTTTTCACTATCTTTTCAACTTTCCTTTTGATCTCCTGGTGATTTTTATATGTATCGTGTATCGTTAAGGGATTAGAAAGCGCCCGTTAGACACGTAGTATATAATTAGGTTTAAAGCGATAAAATCTCGTGATTAAAACCGTGTGTTACTGTAGATTGTTAGTTTATTGCTTATTTGATTATTCTTGTGTGAAATTAAAAAAATGGAAGCATTAGTTGTTACCGTACCCAGAGAAGTTTTGTCAATAATACCAATTTTTAATGGTGAGTCAATATTATTATTGTCTATTCCACGCAATTACCAGTAGATTAGCTAGGGATGCTGCCCTTTTAATTGGGGAGCGGAACTCAATTCATACGTGGGCAGATTTAAAACACGTCTTGTAGGACCATTTCGGGGATCCGAGGACGGAAGAATGTTTAGCTTTAGAATTAGAAGGTTTGAAAATTAATAAAGGCGAAAGTTATTTACATTTTTGTAATTGTATTCGTGGGAGTCAGATGGCGATCGCTGTCAAGTACACATAAGCTTCGTAAATTATTTCGATTTTAAAATAGTTTTCCGTGTATATTTGATAAAACAGTGCTATATATCAGTGCCTTATTCTCTAATTTTACTGTGGAAGTGTTATCTACGACTGATGAACTTTTTTTTCATAAATATGGGTAAGACTGTTCAAGTTGAATAACTACAATATTACATAGAACTTTTTAAAATACAACTGTGGACAATAGTGTAAGTGCAAGTTGGCATCCATCGACTTAAAGTGGACAATTAGATTTCTGTAAAATACTAAATTATCTAAAATAAAAATTACAGTTGACCGTTATAACAATTCAAATCGATTTTGAATTAAAGTACGCAGTGCCATCTAGGTAGTATTACTCTCCTTAGTTCATCGCTACGTCAATCTTATCTTTAAACATATTAATTAATCGCACGTAAGTGACAAAAGATGTCACCACCAGGAGTAAACAAAATTTTTGCAATAAATACACGAGATAACCGATAGACAATTATAAATACGTTCGAAAAAAGGTTTTATAATATAATGTCTAGCGAAAGCAAGAAAAACTGGAAGTGTGAGATTTGCAAAGTTATAAAGCAAAAACTGATAGCGCTCCTGAAAACAATAGGGAAGAACTAAGTCGTTCAAATGCCACAATACCTCGCTCACAGAATATGAATAAAACTGCGGCTTCTTCGTCCTCCGTGACTAATGCGCAGAACAATGAACTGCAGTTATTAAGTCAGGATATAAAAGATATGCGCAGTGACTTGCTAGAATTCAGAAGCACTATGGATAATTTTCTTTCTGCGATTGGCGCATGTAATCAGAGACTGGACGGCCTTGAGTCTCGCATAGTAGCGATTGAGGCGAAACATGATGCTGAATCTTCGGAGGATATCTCTCTTCTGGAGAGGCTACAATCTTCGATCTCAAAATGAAATTAAATGACCGTAACCAAGATCTTTTGGCCAACGATGTCGAGATAGCTGGCATACCAGAGGAGAGTAACTAGCCCACGTTACACTCGGTTCTGTCTGTAGCTAATGGGTGTGGTTTTAGAGGACCGAGATATTGTAAGTGCACAGCGTGTAGGTCCGGCTCGACGCGAAGACACCGCAACTTCACGACACCCCCGCCCTATTGTGGTTCGACTGGCTCATCGCACACCGTGACAATATTTTAGCAGCAGCTCGAGTCCGTCGAGGGGCTTCAACTGCGGGATTGGGTCTTCCTTCTCCCTATGCCCATTTTTTGTAGAAAGGCTGACTAGAGCAACCGACAGCTTTTTATATAGCGCGTATGGAAGCAAAACGTTCAGTGGAAGCACGTATGGACGCGTGAAGGCAAAGTTTTTGCTAGAAAAGATAATGGGGAACAGCGTCAGCGACTACGGTTGGAAAGCGATTTGGCAAAAGTTTTTGGGGATTAATGCTATTTGTTTGTAAATACAGTATTAACATTTTATTTGTTCATAACTTTTATAAAATTACAGTAATTTTATCTTCTTTTAAAGAACTATGTTTCCTTTGTAATTTTCGTAGTTTATTAAGAATTAGCCTTATTTATTGTACTTAAAGTACAATAAATAAGGCCTTATTTAGATTATACTACTCATAGATGTTTAAGTGTGTCGTTGCATAGTTTACGGGTTTTAAGTGAAGTAACACCAAATACATAAGTTTTTGTATTTTATTTATGATAGTTCTCTTATATTTGTTCTTTGTTTTCTATTGGTTCGGATTTTTAATGTTTTTATAACGCTTATTTTACATTTAATTCTAGTTGTGATTGTAGCCTACTTTTTTCTCGTATTTGTTTTTAACATTATGCACATCAATTTATTTATGTTTCTCTTATAACAACAAACTCTGTTTAAGAAATGTGTATTTGAGCAACACGCTGCAAAAATTTCTTTATGTGCGGTTAACTAATCATATTTTTTAGATGGGCGACATGTATTTTTATTATGTGATTTTATGTTTTACTCTAAGTACTGTGAAATTACGTATGCCTTTGTTTTCATGTTCGTAAAAAATAACAAGATGTCTCTTGCGCTTTTGAATGCCGGCTCTTTGGGTACACGACATGACGAGTTTATTGCAAGTGTGTTACGGTTTAATATTGACATTATGGCTATTTACGAAACATAGCTAAAATCCGGAGAGGATGGGCGGGCTCCCTTGCCGCTGGGATACCGATTTATCCATTTACCGCGTCCGTCGAAAATGCGTCTGCGCGGTGGTGGAGTTGGGTTTTATATAAGACAAGGGATCAATTACCGTAAAATTGCACATTCACCAAACAACGAAATTGAACAGATTTGTTTAAGCATTAGCACTAACGGTATTAAGATTGCTATCGGTACTGCTTATCGACCGCCTCGGCTTAATGTCGTTGTGTTTCTTGATGCAATTACAGATTCTGTAGCCTCTTTTGGTGAGTTTGAATATATACATCTTTTAGGTAATTTTAATATTAATCTCCTACATATAAATGAAGGAAATACCCAAAAATTACAAAGCTTTTTGACATATATGAATCTGACACAGTATGTACAGCAACTGACTCATTTTACAATATAGTGAGACGTTAATCGACATAGTTTGTTCTAATATGCTTGTTCATAATATTTTAGTCAATCATATACCCGATCTCTCTCACCATGCTCTTTTAACTTGCCAGACTAACACTAAAAGCCAACGACCTCCCTCGAAAACTTGTATTTACAGACCGCTTATGGATATCGACACAAAAGTTTTGATAGACTTAAATTTAATAGAATGGGAAAATATAGTCAATGATGTAAATGGGATGGTATCCAGTTTGAATGAAAAAGTCCTTGATATTTTTAATATATATGCCTCTGTATGGTCCTTTATACTAAAGAATCCATGGATTACGCACACTGTAAAAGAAATGTTGAGGCCCCGCGATAAACCGCACGTTCAAAGTTAGAACACACAGTTAGAAACGCATATTAATTACTTTAAAGATTTACAAAATATTGTAAAACTACCTATTCACAATAAAAAAATGCGTATTTTAAGCAAAATATTAATTCCGCGAAGAATCCTAAATTTCTATGGAATAATATTAAAAAGACTATTGCAAATTTTAAACAAAATAATCATTGCCTCCCAGCTCATTTATGCTATCCTAATGACATTAATAACTACTTCCTTGACATTCCCGATAATGACAATAATTATAATTTATCTTTCTTAACTAATTACGAATTTAATCGATTTAATAGTAATACGTTTAAAATTAAAACCGTTGACGAGTCCATTGTATTAAAAGCAATAAAATATTTTAAAAGTAATGCTCAAGGTAATGATAGCATTGGTTTAAATATGATTTTTCTCACCTTGCCTAGAATTTTAACGGGGGATATCAAAGGGGTAGTTCCCAGAAAAATGAAAGACGGCTGTAGTAAACCAATTCTGAAGAAAGCAAATCCGGAGGAGTATAAGGATCTACGACCGATAAACATTTTTCCTTTCTTGTCTAAGATCTTAGAGCGGATTGTTTGTACTTAGATGACAGAATACCTTGAACAAAAAAACATTCTACCTCCTAAACAATCGGGCTTTAAAAGATCACGTAGTACTGCAACTGCTTTAATGGATGTCGTAGACGATGTCATTACAGCTCGTGATAGCGGACAGGGTACTTTACTGGTTTTGCTTGATTTTACTCGCGCTTTTGACACTTTGAACACAAACCTACTTTTGTCTAAGCTGGCATGCTAGTTACCTCAATAATAGAATGCAGTTTATTAAAATACAAAATAACTTTGGTCCCAACTTGGTATCTTTCATAAAATCGATTAATCGCGGCGTACTTCAGGGCTCAATTTTGGGGCCGATGCTTATCGTCTTTTAAATAGCAGATATTGTTAGTGTAATTAAATACAGCAAATACTATTTATACGCCGATGATGTAAAGTTATATTTGTCTTTTAAACCCAGTGACACCACCGTAGCTATATACGAAATGAATTCGGATTTGGAAAAAAATTGTAAATGGTGCAATTCTCGTAGTCTAATACCTAATCCTACTAAATCAAAGTACATGATTTTAGGAACCCGTAAGCAAATTAGTTATATAAAAAAATTTAACCCAAGAATTTCTATTGGCAGCATCCCCCTAGAGCTGGTATTAGAGGCGCGAAATTTGGGTCTTATAATGGATGAAAGATTGCGTTAAAAGGAACATGTTCTAGAAGGCATACTTGATTGCTTTTACAGGTTAAAGGTTTTGTACCGCATTCGTGATTATGTTACAATTGACATGCGCGTTAAATTGTGCGAAGCTCTGATCTTACCTAAGTTATCGTATGCTGATACTGTGTTTGGTAAATGCATATACGCTAGGACTAGGAAAAATCTGCCAAGAGTACAAAATGCCAGTGCTCGTTTCTGTTTTGCTGTTCCTCGTCGATCGCACGATACGCCTTTTCTTAATCAACATGACTTACTTAACATGTCTAATCGGCGGACTCTCCATCTTGTGACGTAAAGACCGGGGAACCTAGCTATTTATATGAAAAATTACAGTTTTCACAGCGTTACGTCAGAACCGCACTCCGTAATTGCTATCCAAAAGGCAGCTGTGTGGACACAGCTGCCTTTCATGCAACTTTCAATTTGCTGCCACTAAAGTGCTGGAACGATCTCCCACCTTCGATCAAAGACTCATCTTTAATTAAGTTATTTAAATTTAAATTAAAACAATTCCTAGTTAAAAAGTCCAGCACTGCTATTAATTCAAAATCATAAACAGATGACCAGGCATGACGTAAGCTTAAAGAATTATACAGTTAAATGCGTAAGCATACAGTATAGTACTTATTGCACAGCTGCAGAATTGAGGTCTATAGTCACATAAAAATATTAAAGTAATCTACAGCTTTATGGTTAACAAGCGCCATCTACTTCCTAATTTTACGGATCCACTGAAAACCAGCCTTCATGAAGTTTCCTAACTTCGTGATCCAGAGCTGAGTGCATACCCTTTTGGTACATTCCAAAATTATACTTTTATTATTATATTTTATTGTTCCTTTTTATTTTTATCTTTCTTTCTACACAACAGTTAAGAAGTATTTTAATGGCGAAAATTAATGAAACAGAACACAATCATAATAAGAGAATAATCAAGCAGAAAATATACAATCATATATCTCTGAATGATTTAATGTTTAATCTGCCACAATATTTAGTTCGGCTAATTAGAATTAAAAATGTATCATCATTGAGAACGCATTAAAGACGTCCTCGTAGATCGGAACTTTCAAGAAGTGTATGAACAGAAACGTTTACGTAATTTTAATACATTTAATTTTAATAAGAAGAAATCCTTTAATTGCAAGCATCGCCTGATGCAAACATTAGTCATACAAATTATAGTAAGCCACAGTGAATTACTGACTTTTATAATAGGAGTAATTATCAACAAAACACGCAAAATTATTTTATAATGATAAACAACTTTATTATCGAATTCATTTAACAATTCTTTAGGTAATTGTATGCCATTTAGAAAAATAAATCAAAATAATACATTCCATAATCCGCATACATTTAAACAATTAGAGTCTCACGGTCAGGCAGAACAATTTGCTGATAACGCACCGCGTGTTACGCAGCGAACATCGTCGCCACCGTATAGATCAGGTTGCAATACTGACGTTACTATGCGAACGGCTAGCACTAAGCGCGTTAATTATACGGATCATTTTAGAGATAGCGATATTTATGTAGGACCAAGTACTTCGAATAACAATAATAGTACTATGGGAAATTTTTACGTAGGAGCCTCATCAAACATCAAAGAATAAAAGTAAATAATTGTAGCAATTTAAATCTTCCGCACATTACTGTTCCAGAACTTAATGCAATTTTTATGCTGGATACAGGAAGTCAACGATCTTTTATAAGTCCAAAGTTAGTGGATCAGTATTTTTGCGACTATGAATCTCAATTGCAATATGAAACATTTGAGTAGTTAGCACTCACGTAAGTAGCTTACATAATGAGGTATTATACATACCATTTAAAACTGCCTCCTGTAGCCTAGTGGTATGGCGTGTGGCTTAGAAACCGGAGGTCGTGGTTCGAGTCCTGCGGGGACTCAACAAATTTTCATTGTTGTTTCCTAGTTGGTTAGAGCAATTTGGGCCGAACACCCAATCGCCTGAAAAGTAAGATGATCCATGCGTCGGATGGGCATGTAACAAGTCGGTCCACCCACCAACCCGCATTGGACCAGCATGGTGGAATACGGTCCAAAAGTCCTCTAATGGATAGGGGTGTATTAGGGAGGCCTATGTCCAGCAGTGGACTATCACAGGCTGATGATGATGACGTACAATTGCCAAAAATATTTAAAAGTATGGAATATCACAAGTTTTATGTGTACAATGTGGATAATAGATATGCTGGCTTCACTGGGAGTGATTTACTGAAACAATTACAAGCAAATATAGACATTAAAATTTTGATTTCATTCCAAGAGACACTAGTTTTAAATTATTTATATGTCACCTCATGAATTAAGCATAAAAATTCCAGTTAATTTGTGACAAAGCAAAGCAATTTTAAATTATACAGAATTTACTGACGGCTTAGAATGCCGATGGCATTAGTTAAATGTATAAATGGTTATGCCACCACGGTAATACAAAACAAGTACTAATCAAACGTTACTAATCCGTTTTATGTTGAACCATATATAGAAAAAATGTAAAACGAGAAAATATTTATTTAAATTTTAAGGACAAAAAAAAATTACACCAGTTGTTAACAGATAATCTTTCTACAATAAATTAAGAACATATGAATGAGAAAGAATATACAAATTAAAACATATGATTTATCGTTTTGGTCCTAAGCGAAATCATCTGAATAGAGATAAATCTTCTCCAGCTGATTTCTCTTGGGACGGAGGAGTTAAAGGTGGTAACCTCAATAGAAATAAGCTTTGTCAGCAATTGATATATTGATAAGTAAGCGCTTTGCAAAATGTGTAAGAATTAATATGATATTCGGCGGCATATTGTTTGTATATTATAAGATTGTTATTTTCAACTTTGTACCGATGATTTCACCACGGTTTTGTAATATAATATTATTCATTGTGTTCTCACACGACACGATTATCACTGTAAATTGCTACTAGATAAAAAAAATTCTTTTTAAATAACTGTTTATTAATATCTTGTCTCGGCAGACGAGCAGTCGAGGGCCACCTGATAGAAAGTGGTCACCGACGCCCATAGACATTGGCAATTTAGGTATGGCCAACGCGCTGCCTACCGCGAGGCATAGGATGTTATGACAGTAAATACGCTGGCTACTATTATAAACTTTATCAACTCAAGACCTTCAGTGTGCGAATCATTTATATGCCAATAATTTAATTGTACGCTCAGTCTGCTGATGATTAGCTACAGCAAACAATAGAAAATATTAATATTGACCAAAACATAATCAAAAAGTGGATTGATCAATTGGGTTAAAACATAAATTTATCGAAATATTAAGCTATCATAATAGGTAGTTCCGAAACATCAACACAGTACTAGCTTTGATCTCCCCATTACATTAAACAAGGTTCTCAATGATATAAATAAAAAGTCAAAATCTTAGGTTTATATTTAAAAAACTTACAGTTGGTAAGACCAAATATGTAATGTCAGTTACAGGGCAACAAACACTACGTGTTGTCTCTATAGAATGAAAATTTCCAACCTGCTTACACAAAGAAATGCGATGCAGGCTTTAGTTCATTTTCAATCTACTTAAATATGACCACATTCTCTTATCACTGGAACTGCAGAGGTTGCCTTATACTTGAAAGGCGTTTGTTAAGAGCTTGTTCTACGCTGTACTCATTTCTTTACTCTTTTCATACGATGCTTACCTAATTTTTATTTTTTAAATATCTTTGCTCAATTAATAATAATAATTTTAGCTCAACGCATAACCGTCTTCTCAAATGTCCTGCCCATCGGTCTGACTTTATTCTTATTCTTTTTATATCTGCTTTATTCTTCTGTGGAATCATTACCTCGAGATCAGGTTGACGAAAGCCGTTTTTATAAGCCAAAGTTAAGGATTACGTGCTAAAAAACTGTCAGCGGAATAGCAGAAACTTTGTTATTATAATAGACAGTGTTTTTATGTATGTTTAAATGTAATAATATGCATGAACATTCATATTATTTTATGTATGTTTGTATACTATAATATGCTATAGTATTTTATATTTTAATAGTAATTTAAATATTTTTAACATAAATGTATGCCTAAAGCTATTTTGTTTCTCTTTCTTTACCTTTTTACTGTTCACCCACGAGCACGTTGTTATGGCTGCATCACTCAATTGTTGCCTAGTAGACAATGCCATTGGCATTAAATCCGCCTTTGTACGTAATTCGTGCATCAAGTATAAATAAATAAAGAAATATTGCACCTATATGTCGTATAGAGATAAAGAAACCGAATTATATTTCAAAATTATGATTCAAAGTAATCTGCTTCACATTTAGTAATTTGGTAATGCTGATAATAATTGCATGAAATTGTGATTAAAAGATTAATTCAATTCCTATATTTTCATTATTCTATCATTTTTAATTGTAATTTCTTGACGTAGCATGTTGCATAGATACATGATACAATAGATTACATGATTTGATATCTGTCCGACATTCCAAAAAGGAAATTCATAATTCGGTTCGTATGATTTCATCAATTTAATACTCATAAAAGCTATATATTTATTGTTATTTTATTTTTGGTCTATAGTAAAGGCGCTTGCTTTAGAAACCGTAAGTCGGGGGTTCAAATCATGCGGTCATTTAAAAAAAAATATTTCCTAATTGGTAAGGGCAATTTGGGCTGATCACCCAAATTCCTGAAAAGTATCATGATCCATGCGTCAGATGGGCATGTAAGACTTCGGTACCGGTAATCAAGACAATCTTTTGCATTCCCATCTTTCAGTCGTTATAGGAAGTCAGTGCCTTCAAATTTTCTGACAACTAATTCATCCATAGAATGCAGTTAACCTTTTCGGTTGTGGAGGTCAGATGCCAGTCGCTCTGCGTAAAAACTGTTATTTAAATAAAACTTGATTGATAAGATAATTTGGGATAATGGATAGGTAAAAGAAAAAGGATATGATTGAAATAAGCTTAATCATTTTTTTATGTTGTATCGATAACAAGCTTAAGCTTAAGTACCGTTTCTGAAGTAAAAAATCTTCGTTAGAGAATGCATGAAGTAAGTACTCCAATTGTTTTCTCTAATTTTTTTTAAGAAAATATAGACCGAGAAACTTAAAAATAATATATATTTTTTAAATTTACATAAAAAATAATTAATATCGTGAATTATATTTTCTCCTTATCTATTTTTTGTGCTTATATGATAAATTGTAAGTGTCCTAAATAAACTTGTGGTTTTAGTGGTTTATCTAAAAACCGCATCGCAAATTTGGCTTAGAATGTTTGTTATTCACGTTGAATAAATAAATAGATATTTATTTACAATTTACATTTCAAGGCATCGTAATGTGAAAAAGCAACTTATTTACCAGGTTACTAATTACTTACTTTAGGTGAAAAAATCATTTAATGGAGACTTTTTATGAAATTTAAAAGTACGGATTATATATTAAAAGTTCTGCGTAAAAAATTTATTGGTGTTTTTTTTTACGTTTCTGTTTTTTGTATAAATTTTATGTTTTTTATTTTATTTTGTTACGACATAATATATCACCTAGTTTTTTCTTATTTATTATTTTTTTTTAATCAGTTGTGAATGTTTCATTTGAAACAGTATTATTTTAGTAGTATATATTATTTTAATAGTAGTATGTTATTCATTATATTCATTATTTAAAATTTAAAAAGATATAAAAAAGCTAACTCTAGTGTGTAATAAGAGATCGGATAACATAATTTTGATTGAGAAAATAGTTTTTAATTTTGCTAAGTTATAATTTTATTGACATTCTTCTAGTTGCAATTTTAATTAGTAAGAAATAAACAATTTGGTAAAAGCATTAATTTCCATAACTCTTACACTAACTAACTTTCCATAATCCTTAAAATTTCATTCACTTAAATTGAACTTTTCGACTATGAGCGTCGAAAAGTTCAATACATTTTGTAAATTATAAGTATCACTTTTTAAACGTAACAACAATACAATTCAAACATAATTTACCTACGTTGAAGCCTGATATTCATCAAATAAAATAATTATGCTGTGCGGACCGTGAGAGGCACAAATTGAACTTTGGGAATACGAGTGCCGCTTCAAAAGCTCCATTATAAATCCGTAAATCGTAATCGGAGTGCCCTCACGGCTTGCAATTTGTCTCGACTCGTTCATAATTTAACTTAAATTGGCCGCTCCACGACTTTATGCTACGTTAATATCGATATTAAACTTTGCATGCCTATACCCTTTATGTTTTTACGGGAATAATGGGAATATAGCGCTATATTAAAAATTATTGGGTGAAGACAAACTTTATAGGTTCGAGGTGTATGAAATTTTATACATTACATAATGAATGTTTTTGATACACAAAAAAAAGAAAACATTAGCTACCTGATTATTTAGGACAGTCGCTTGACAAGTTTAAAATAAATAATTATCTCAAGCTTGGTCAATGGCAAGCACGGGTTTTTATAGTAATTATGTAATATACTTCTTTACTTTTGTGAGCAATCAATCAGAGTTTTTATAGATTTGAAGTCTTACACAATATTTTAATCAACTTAATTAACTTCTTATTATATTTATTCAAACAGAAACCGTTCGTATTGTATTTGATAACATTACACTGGTATTCTATGTACAAATTTAATTCACACCTCTATTAAAATATTTTAACGACATTATACATAATTATTTACAAATATAAACTGAAAGAAAGTACTCATTTAATGATCATCACCATCATCAAATCATCACCTGGGTCAGTCCACTGCTGGACATAAGTCTCCCCGAATACTGGCCACCGCGTTCAATCTTCGGCTATTTTCATCCAGCTCTCACCGGCCAGTTAACATTAAATAAAAAAATTGTATCTTAATAAAAATAAGAATAATAAAAACAAAAAGCATGTTCCTGATAATACTTATAAAAGGCCACTCGACGTAGAAAAGCATCGTATTTGTCACCAAAACAAAATCAAATGCCTATAACTGATAAAAACTTACATAATATCTAAGTCAAAATAGGCAAGACGAATTGATAAATATTCAACTTTTTATCTGATATCGATCGAGTCTCCGGTTCCGATAGCCGCGCCGTTGCCTTGTGGTGTTGGCTTAGCTTTATAAACTGGAGGTCGTTGGTTCGAATACTGCGGGGAAACAACTACGTTTATCGTTTTTTCTGTGTTATTGAGACAATTGGCATCATCCATGCGTCAGGTGGCCATGTAAAAAAAAGGTCGTCCTACCATCCCGCATTGGACCAGCGTTGTGGTATACGGTTCAAAAACACCACATATTGGACAAGGCGTGCATTAGGGGGGGCCTATGTCTTGCAGTGCACTAACATAGGCTGATGATGATGATTCCTCGATGAATTTAGAATATTATTTAGTAATAGGATTTTACACTTGAATTATTAATGTATTTTTTTCACGTCTCATTAATAATAACACGAAGATAAATATTGCTTGTTTGTGATTCAGGGTATTAAGTATCTGTTTGTCTTCGCATTAACGCTATCCCTGCTGTCACTGTAATCGATGTTGATGGAAATGATGTGTAAATGTTTGTGCGGATCATATGGCCAAGAAAGTCAATCAATAGTTTATACTGAGATTGCTATTCTTTTAAAATAAAATAATTTTTTTAAAGAAAATTTTTATATAAAAATATGACCTAACAGCGTATAACTGTTTTAAGCAAAACAAGCAGGTAACGTGCGCTCCGTACAAAATTGCGCTGAGTTTTCTGCCACCGTATTTTAAATCTTTGATAACTTTTAGAATAAGAAAATAGATTTTTTTATGTTATAACCTTAAACTGTATTATTTTAAGTAAGCTTTGAAAATGCCTGATTGAAATTTATAGAAAAGTTTACATTATAATGCTTATTGTCCGTTATACTCAAAACATAGATATATGCTATATCAGACTTTATTCTAGACCAATTGAAGTAGCATGTACAATTTACTCTTAGTCACCTTTTACGGTTTTGCCAGTCTTTGTAATTTAATCGTACGAGGCTGTGATTTATAGTGCCGTAATTTTAATATTTCTCACATATCCATTAAAATAAAATGGGACCAATGGGAAGCTATTATCTATTATTTTAAAAGAGAATGAACAAAACTGGAGCTCAAGTATCGAATCAAGGAGGTATCATAAATAAATAAAAAAGATACGCTACGAATAAAGTACGTCCTTCTTTTGGGAAGTCGCTCATGAAAATTATTTAAACACATTTTGATTAGGTAATGTGAATATTTAGTTACTCTACAGTAGGATTTATTGACCACTCGTATATATGGTATATTTATAAATTATAGCTTTGAATGAGATCATAGGACGTGTTCATTGTAGCTAAATCCCTGTTTATGTCTATGTCATGTACTAGACAATGGCGCCTAAATATTGTTTTACTACATTAAACTTTAACGCTAGGTTTAATAAATAAAAGGAATTGACACCAATGTTTATACAACTAGGCTGTTGGACAAAAGCTCTGCAGTAAAACAACTTAAATGCGTGGCTGAAGGCTTATAGGCCTACACTACTCTTAAATATGAAAACTAAAATGATTTATTTATTGCATGTTCAATTAAATGTAGGTAATATGTGTCCGAGAGTATTTTTGAAGTGGTTATCAGATAAAGTGCCATTCATCGATTAACAAAAAGCATCGATAGAATGCAGTTTACCTTTTGGCATCGTAAAAGTCACAACCCAGTACCTCTGCGTTAAAATTGTTATTCAAATGACAATTGATGGATTAGTATCCGGCAAAAACACTTTGTTAAAATAGTCTTAGTAGCAGTAGAGGATCCCTATGACTAAATACTAAAATTAAACCACTGATGAAGCATTATTTGTTGAAAAAAAATAAAATGATAACTTTTTATTAAGCAAAACTCTCAGGTCCTCATTAAAGTGACAGACACGAATTTCGTTTATCGGCAAAAACATTTCGTCAAAGGGAAAAAACGTTTGTGGATAAAAATAATTTTATTTGCAATGGCTTATGAAATATTGTGATTTTTTAAACATATAATTAATATACCATAACTTTGTTTGCATCAATATCAAACTGTTTAAACGTTTATTAAGGGAATAAAAAACGTGTTTATATATTTACTAACAACGCATGCTTTGAAGCAGAGAAATAACATTTTCACTCTGCTTTATAAACTTTTATTGCTTAACTTGTTGATTGATGATCGTAAACAGAATTTTCTGTAAAATAATATATTTCATTAATTTTTGCATCAACTTCGTAGCTTTGACTAAAGCTACAGCTACCTGAGCCTACTAATTAATTTAACAGTACCTTTTCAAGCGGTCGACTGTTGATCGCTCTAGCTTTTATTTCACTGTAGTCCGGTACTTTGATATTATTGCTAGGTGTAAAAACAACTTTAAAATTACAAAAAATAAATTTGTTCCTTTACTTTGAGATTAGTGGATCATTTAAATTGCTTATATTAATTGCAGAATTTAGTACTTGCAGTCATTAACGTTTCTAGGGCATACGAAACATAAAACTTTTTATAGATATTGTAACGTTCATTCTCTTACAATTATTCCGGACGTGTCCGAACCGTAATAGCTTCCGATTAAAAGAGGAAGAAACATTCTATCTGATATATAATTATACTAGACCTGTAAGCTTAAAGTGATTTTGAAGAATAATGAGATTATATGCAGTAAATCTAAATAGGCTTCCTTGAGAGAAAATTGATTTGGATTACTTAATTTTCATTAAAAACTTTTCCTGAACATTTATGTAATAACGTACTCTACCAAGATTTTATTTATACTTATATTTATACTAAGAAAAGAGTACTTGCAGCCTCCGAATAAACTGACTTCATAATTTTAGACAATTCAATATCTTTATACTGCTTATTATTAATGTTCATTGTAACAACGATATAACGTTTTCATTAAAATAAGTTTTGTGAACACTTTTCAGTATCTAACAATAGCTTGGTTGATAAATAATCTTCGAGTTGAAGTGATAAGTGTAAGAATGATTATTTTCCTCCTCTTGCTTGGATGGCGAGTGTGTTTCAGCTAACCGTTAAATGTTATTGCTCAAAATGAAGTAAAACAAAAATAAACTACCTCTATTCATAGTATTATGTATGTTTAACTAATTTCGATTAGGTTAAAACTCATCTTGTATGTACATCATATCAACAAACGAATACATGGACTAAAATACTTAAAGACCAATATTTTAAAAGTGCCTTAATTATGCCAGCAAATGTCTGTTACTTTTCCAAACCTGAAAAAAGTGAGCCCCGTAAACGGGTTATAAAATAGCAAAGTTGACGACAAAAGTCATTAGACTTTTTCAAAGTTTGAGAGATCATAAGTATTGCATGACTACAAAAATTATGTTTATCACTTTGAGGGTTATAATTCTTACAAACCATTGAAGTATGAGCCCATGAAGGTAAGTGATATTCTCCATATCATTTGAACCATCATGTTAATCAGCCAGAGCATCTATTCGCTCTTACCGATAAAAAAAATCAGCGTATTCAATTACTAACTGTTTAAGTCTATATACACAATAATAATATTTCACTTTAATTGATGCAACATCATCTAGTCCCAAATTAACAAAGCTGCTATGGAAACTCGATGTCTGATAAATACAAAGACTTTTTTGTAAATATATACATATTTTGTACATACAAACACCCAGACTCAAGAAGAACACAAAGTTCATGTGTAGTGGTGGTAATCGAACCCACACCCACTGGCGTAACAGTCAGGGTCACTAACCACAACACCAAGCGGGTGGTTAAAACGAAGTATTTTGTAACAAACATTAAAGAAACTACTTTTGATATTTTGATTGTTTAAAATAGGACAAAATTACAAGTCGTAAAACTCTCGAACAATAAAAAAAAGATAATATCGGCCTAATCGGATCGAAGCAACGAGGCAATTTAAATAAATCAACAAGTGAAGTTTAACAAAAAGATATGACCGACTTCACACAATATAAAACCATTTTGGGCAACATAAGCCTACTTAATCGTGCTTTCTGCAAGAAACTACCCCGCGATTTCCACAATTTGATTAGAATTAAAAAAAAATTAGAGGCAATAACTATTATGTAAAGTTACGCTTTATTACATTAAATGAGGTTGAATATGACCTATTGCAATATTTAACAATGTTTTACAATGGATGATGTGGGTTTGTCTTAAAACATAGATATATGCGCTCACGAACTTTATTATAGACTATTACAAGTAAGTACAAATATGGATAATGTACGAATGATACAAGAACAATTGATGATAAATTATAACACATACGAAACTGACGACTTATTTGGATCTAGTGTTCGAAACAGCTAAGTGATCATCATCAGCCTGTGTTAGTCCACTGGAGATAGGCCTTCCTTAATGCACGCCTTCTCCAGGGTTTTTGGACCGTATCCCACCGCCCTAGTCCAACGCACGGATCATTTTACTTTTCATAAAATTAGGCGGTCGGCCCAATATGTCTTATTCAATCATAAAACAGGATTCATACCCACTAACTCCGGTTTATAAAGCAACGGCCAATACCGTTAGACCACGGAAGTGGTTTCCACTTAAGTTTCTGCCAGTTAACTGGCATTTTATTAAAATTTCTCGGTAATAAGATGTGACATAATTTAACTAATTGACATCAATAAATAGACTTATGAGACAATTAAACTCAGTAGGTTTCAAAAACGTAATAATGGTTTTTTAATTTATAATAAGATAAACTCTCTACACGATATCGTTGCAAACACATATACATCAAAATAGAATGGTTCTTAATTTAATATACTTTTTATCTTCAATTTTCAACCATTTTCAACTAATTGACAAACATAGCTCGAAGCAAAGTGCACTTAAATAGATTTTCCTCGTCCCGTTTAGATTGCTTAAGTGTATTTATCTAAAGGCTCACTTTATTGGTTTGCCGATCATGTAAAGCTTTTTGTATTTGTAACGTGTGTATAAAAACAGTATTGTTTTATATCTTCTGTAGTCTTACGATTAAATCGATGAGCCTGAATTAATTTAACCGAATAATTAATCTTAACCAACATGGGTTCAAATATGTTAGTTTTTTATTATATATGTACACTTAATTTATTCTGATAGAGAAAAGGCACTGTCTTGAGCAGTTGGCTTAGGTTGGTAAGAATCAGTCCGCAACATGACGAATTATTTTCCATACTTTTAGGATACGGCGCAAGCACCTTAAAATGTACTGAGATGTGAGTCACGATGCGATTAAGAAGTGATGCTGTTAGTGTAACGAAGCTCATCCAAAATGTCGAAATGAAATGGAAAACTAAGGTATCGTATAATTGTACTTATCCTGCATGAACCTTTTTTTTTGAAACCTTAAATTAAAAGATATTTCTAAATTAAACCTTGTTGCAAAGTGTTTCTGAGATTGAAACAGATGAAAAAAAGAACTAAGAAAAATGTCAACCTGTTTTTGAAAATTATCCCAAAGTCTACTTACAACAACAATAAATTTAACAAGGGATGATACACCACCACTAAACTGTTAATAGTAAAAAATATCAAGATTATTAAACCCAGTTAATTTATTGACCTTGTCATTTTATACACTCTGTTTGGAGTATGATATTTTGATAATTTTTTTTAACAAACTGTTATTAAAATTACAGAACCACACCGAAAGCTATTAATAATAATAATAATTTTGTAACATATCTACAGACGCAGTTTTATTATATAACAAAGATAAAGAGCCCCACCCAAAAAATTTTATATTGGATTTCGATCTATATAAATTCGTCATGGAACCAAATTGTACACGGAGTTTTTAAAAACAGATTTACTCCTGAAGCTGACGTCTTAGAGCGGTGGGTTTCGGAGCGTTTGAATGTCTTTAAAAGGTCTGACAACACCCACCACCTTAAATTGCTCTTGTGAAACAAGTGACACGTACTTGATTCCAGGGTATCCAAACCGTCTCGATTCTCGCCCTTCTGCGATCCTGGATGGCTGAGATGTGGTGCTTTCCACTTCGACAATCTTCAAACCAGAGAACTTTAAACGCTCGTATCTCGGCTTTCTTTTTTTTTTTGGCTGGATCTCGTGCTCTGTGGAATAAACCTATTAGAACATAACCGGGTTTAGGGGGCGTTGACAGGCGCGTCACCGGTGGGGCCGATGTCATGAGTGTGTGTGTTGTCCACACCTAAGTGAAGGGTGTGTCTGGCTACTGCTTAGGGCGCTACCTAAGCCTTAAGGGCAGTAATTAAATTCTTGTATTTCACAAGAGGAAAACCTAGTCATTGCGTCACCGGCGGCGGCGGCGATCTGTTTGATTAAGTTCGATTAAAAAGATCTAGTGACTTTAAGAACGACGCGATATTGTTGCCAGTGCTGCCATTGCTATGGCTAGCATGCTGGCTCTTTGAGGGCGATGGCGGCGCTGTGCACTCGACTCGGCTCGGCGCTGGCGTTGTACGCGGGCGGAACGCAAGCGTTGAAGGACGGAGGGGTGGAATGCGGTGCTATTGGAGGATTGGGTGTCGCCTGAAAGAGCTTCCTCGACGTGCAAGGACTTGCGTTTTGGCGCCTTAGGGCAGCCGGGTAGTTGGCCGTGTGGCCGGGATTGCGACGTTAACGCACGCAGGAGGTTCAAAGTGTCGAGAACTTCAAGTCCTTGGGTCTGGGATGGATGGGTGCGTGATCCCCGAGGCATTTAACGCATCGGGGGCGGGCGAAACAGTTCCTGCGCAGCGTTGCCGAATACTTGGCAGTTGTGACACTGCCCTGGCAAACCGTTAGAGTGTGTCCGCTCAAACGAGGACGACCGATCCCACACAGCTGCTCGACATCAGCAAATGCGCTTGCCTTTCTTGGAGCGTTTGGACCAGCACCATGCCGTAAAGGCGTTTGGTGCGTGGTGGTAAATACGTTGTACCGAGAGGACGGGAATATCTAACTCTTTAATGCCGAAGCTATCTCCGAGCATGGGATCTCCTTAGCAGCCTTTGACCACTGTCTTAAGTACGCCCTCATCCGGGAGCGCAGAATATTGAAATTGGTGTCCTTTTCCTTAGGAAAGGTCACCTTCCTAAATCATCTGAGTTTCGCTGTAATTTGATCCCTGATTGCTATCAGAGGCCTCAAATTGAATCTGTTCGATAGGGCCGAGAGTCGACCCATTTCTCCTTCTGCGGAGGTAAATGGGCGGTGGCGTTTCCTACGAGCGCGTGCCTGGGAAGGCTGCGACGGCTGGGCGGGCGCGGTTGTGGGGCCTAGGATCGGCGGGATGGATGGTAGGTGGTTTTGTCGCCGGGGAGGACGATTTTTGGGAACCGCTGAGGGCAGGTGGTTGGGGCGTCGGGCTTTGCAGCCTTGACGGGAAGGACGGAAACAGGTGATGAGGTGCGGACCTTGCCTTCCTCTTGGATTTGACGGTTTGAAGCCGTCGTCTGATTGATGGAAGCTTTGGATTGCCTCGACTTCCATGTCGATTCCGTGCGGATGCTAACGTCGACATAATTGTCGTCGCTATCATCCGCAGGAATCACTATCAGGAACGGCGTAGTAGGTCCAGGCGTTTGGGCGGGAGTTGGAGCAGGGGGCAATGTTCTGCAATCAGGATATGCATTGCGTCGGTTAACTTTAGGTATACTTCGACCGAGCTTCCGCTAATCGCCTTGGTGTCGAGACCAAAGCGAGTAGAAAGCTCCAGGTCGACCATTATGCCGGTTAAGTCTTTTCTAGTTGTTGTGGAGACATCGGTGTCACCGGACGCATCTGTGAGTCCCGGCGATTGCCGGGCGTGGATGTCCTTACCGCCACCCCTGCCGGCTACGGCAGCGAGGTGTCTGGCTGGTTTTGAAACAGGAAACAGAATATTAAAACGTTCAGGGCCTAATAAGTTGTGAAAACAACTAGTTCGGCCGAGAAACAAGATAATTAACCCTAAGAAACAATATTATGCGCTTGCAACAAGCGGCTAGCAACACAATTGTGTTAGGCAAACGAGTTGCAAAACACCGCTGTGTACAAGCCGACCGCTTGAGGTAGCGCAATAAATCGCTACCACGATTACGTCAGCGGTGCGACAAAAGGCTCTATGAGCGCAGGTGCACTCATAAACCGCAGATGGCGCAGCGCGGCGATTTCGCGGAAGCGGACACTGAAGAATGCGAAGCGAGCTTTAGACTGCGGCGAAACACGTGCTGTCGGGACCACTGCTGGAGGCGCTCTCTGTTCGAGTTTGTCGTATCTCGGCTTGTAGTGGTCCGATTTTAACGGGGTGCGGACAGCAGTACACGTTATTTAAAAAGTCAGGCATTTTCTTTTGCCCGTTTCAATACAAATTTAGGAAATTACTATTGACTATATAATTATCATTTAAAATTATTGATGGGAAACATCTTAATCATATTAGTAATTATATGATTTATATTAAGATTAATAATTGTATAAATTATATTAATATTATCTTCAATTAGTTATTTAATAAGTTTTTCCTGTAATAATATTATCTTTATGCATAATAATTTACACACGATGTTTCACATCGTGAGCGTCCCATAACGGCTCACATTTTTATTTTATTAAGACAGTGGCAACGTGCCCTTTATATGAAACTATTGCCATTTCGCCTGCATTTAAAATCTCCCTTTCTTAATGTTTTAAGTTATTCATTAGATCAAAATTCGTATATGACAAGTTTAATGTAAAATGGAATAAAAATAACAGTATCTTAAATGAACTTTGAATATGCCTTATTGCCATTTTTTATTCTTAACATTAGATTGTTACTGCAGGTAATTCTTACAACATTGTAATTATTTATATTACAACAAAAAAAACATAGATTTTAACTTACCATTTTTAAAAATTTAAGAAATTAAAATGTAAAACGATGGCAAGTTTATATACAAAGTATTTGATGATAATCATAATTTATTGAATCGTTTTTTATCTAACAATTTATATGCTAAGATCATTAAACTCAAAGATATTAAACTAAAAGTTTTCATGAACTGGGCATACACAAACGTTAATTATTCAAAAAGCCATAGGGAGAATTCAGTTGGGCCAGATTGATAGTAACCAATTTTCACGTCGTGATACGGCATAGTTTAAAAAACAAAGTCTTAACCATTGCGGGTATCCCGTCAGGGACCTACGAGGAAAATGTTACGATTTGACTGGTCCACAAGTTTGCCCGTTAAGGGGGAACGCGATGTTTTGATTTCCCGTCGGAAAAATTGAAGAATTCATCCGACAGAAAAGAAAGTTACCGAATAACGCAAAGGGATTACTTGTTAAAGTGACAGTGGGCCGGAGTGGTCCAAGAACGGATGGCTGATGGACCCATAATGTTCTGGGGGGAACCAGCCCAGGGAAAGGAGGGGTACCCGACCAGGTGGGATGGCGATTCCCTGCAGGTTGTTGGTGCGAGTGGGGAATCTGCGGTGTTCATTTAAAAAGGCCATGTCCAACAGTGGACTGACAGAGGTTATTATGATGATCTTGATGATGATATAGACATAGGTTTTGAATATATTTTTTTGTTGAGTTACATCAACATGAAGAAAGTTTTAAAATCATTTTTTTGGACCGGGGGACCAATTATCCTTTGTCCTAATTTGAAAGGTGTTTAAAAAATATAATATTAATTTTACTATCAATAACATATTGAACTGAATCCAACAAAATGCCCTTAGCCCTTTGACCTACTTAGAGCTTTAAAAATCCGATGCAATGTTTATATTATTTAAGATATTATCGTAATAAAACAACAAGACGAAATATAAAAGGGGTTCAATATATAATAATCATTTATAAAAAAAATAATATCTATATCTATTTGAAAAAAAATGAAAAAATTGAGTTAGGAGGAAATGAGGTTACAATGTTTATTAAAAAATAATAATTGGTGGAAAAATGTTCTTTTTTTTATCTTAAAGTTTTTGTTACAAAAAGAGCCCCTTGATGTTTTTTGAAACGAGGTGAAATTATTTTTTGAAACTTAAAGCCCCTCGAGAAAGATAGGAAAGGGTTGTACTGTAAAAACAAATATTTAATAAAAGGCAACATATTTGATTTGGCAACCAAGCAACGCCAATTCCCCTGTTTTTATCTCGAGGAGGAATTTGTTTTTGTCAAATCTTTGTATCTGATAAAGGTTTATTATAAGTTATTGTTTAAAAAATATTAAACATACAAACAATACAATTTTTATTAAATGTAAAAAAATTAAACATATTTTAACCGTGGTGAGGTTAAATATGCGATTCAACAATATTATTGCTTGAATATTCTGGATTTTCAAAAAAATTAAGTTTTTAATTTAATTTTGTTTTCACCGTAGCCTAGGGTAGGGTGTGCTTTCCGAAGTCGGGTTAACGGGGACACAAAAAATTTTTCATTGTTGCCTGTTGTAGGGACCCGATCACCCAATTGGTGAAAAGTAAGATGACCATGCATCGGATGGATGAAAAAAAAATGGTTTATCCACCAACCCACGTTGTGGGATACGGTCCAAAAACCCAGGAAGGGGTGTATTAGGGGAGGCCAGTCGCAGTGACATCACAGGCTGATGACATGAAATGATGAATTTTCGATGCAGGTAAAACAAACATGGGGGTTTAATAATTATTTTGGGAAATTTTAAACAATGAAGTTTTAATCGGTTAAAATGATCCAAAATTTAAAAATAAAAATACAAAATGGTTTAATGCAAATATTAAATGCTTATTTAAAAATTTTATTTTTTCGCAAAAGGTATTCTTTTAAATTGATTTAAATTTTATATATTGTTGGTGTTATTAAAATTACATTTTTTCGAAACGGCCAAACAAAAAAATTTAATTGTTTTGGATGGAATGAGGAAAAAAGTTGGAAATGTCTTCTATGCCTTCATTTCATTTTAATTTACGTTATATGGCTTCGCTTTTTATAGCCAGAAAAGAATATTTACTTTGCGGGCCTTTGTTTGGGAAAAAGGCCTTTTACATACATCGGTTTTTTTTTAAAACCAGTAGTATGTAAACATTACTGTTTTGAAAAGCGGTAGCCTTTGGGTGTTTTGTTGGGTTTTTTGCTTAGTTTCCACCCGGGGTTTTTCCTCCCTTTAAAAAAGGGTTTGTTTGCCTTTGTTAAAAAAAAAGATGAACTTCGCCAAATAAACAAAAATAAATTTTTTATTCTCCGTCAATTTTCCCAAAAAAAGAAAAATTTGGGAAAAATTTGATGGACCCATGAAATTTTTGGGTTATTGCCAACTCATAAATTTCGTTCCAAGGAAAATCCTTTAATTTTAGAAAAAGATTTTGAAAAAGCAGTTACAAGATGCCCAACCACGTTTTTTTAAAATCAAAAAACCGTCTTCCCAAAAATAAACCAATTTTGGGGTTAAATTTTTATAAGAAATTAAAAAAAGTTAAATCTTGAAATTTGGGCCTTGGTATTCCGAGGGAAAAGGAAATTGGTTTGGGGTTGAAAAAAAATTTTCTTTTTAATTTAGGTGGTGGATGAAAAAAGAGAATTCCTTTGAAAAAGAACCGTGAAAAGGGTTATTAGCAAAGATTAACCCTTTTTCCCCCTTGAAGGGGGAAATTTTCACGGTTTTTGGGTTACCCAAAAGGCCCAAGTCGCTTAACCCGGGTTGCGCCAGGTAAAAAACCTTTTAAAGGGGTTGTTTAATTTCCGGGAACCTGCTTTGTCAACTAGGGAAGGGGGAAAAGGGGAGAAGTTCATTCTTTTTTTTATTTCGCGGGAAAAGGGGGCTTTTTAAAATACGCCAATATTTTTTTCTTCTGGAAGGGGAAATTTTTGGGTTTTGGTTCTTTTTTTTTAACATGAAGGGGTAAACCAAAGGGTTAAAGGGGAAATTTTCCCAGGGAAAAATTTTAAATTTTCCCGTTTAACTATTTTAAAATAAAAGCTTTCACCCCATATTCAATAATTTATTCGGGTTTATGAATAGTTATATTTAAAAGGAAAACCCATTTTTTTTAAATGGGTTCTTTTTAAAAAATTTTAAAATTTTTTGGGGAAAATTTTTGAAATTTGTTTCTTATGAAATTTGTTTGTTATTTAATTTTAAAAAGAACTCTTTAACCAAAGTCAAAAAAGGTTGTAATCCAAAAGTTTGTTTTAATTTTTGTGAAAAACCATTTTGTTTTCCCCGGCTTTGATCCAAAATGGGATTTTTTTAAAAAAATTTGTTTAATTATTAATTAAATTTAAATTTTAAAAATGTATTTAACCCAAAGTTTAAAAAAAAAAAGAAAATTTTTGGTTTTTTATAAAAGCCGGGTAGGTCCCTTTTTAAATTTTATTTCGCTGGGCAGATTTGGGAAAAATTTTTCCATTTGAAGGGAAAATTCCAGGTATTTACCGATAAAATTTACCCTTTTCTCCTGGGCTTTGTAAGTTTTGGGTTTTAAGGTTGGTGACCACTTCCCATCTGGTGGCCCGACTGCTCGTCTGCTTCTGTATGCCATAAAAAATAACATGATTTTTTTTTCATATTTCAGTGACTTTTGTTTGAGATTATTTGAATATAAGATAAAATTACTCTTATAATTTGTAATATAGCTGTGCCAGTTCACACGCAATAAAGTTATAACATTTTCTGCTCAATTACTGACATAATGATTTTACCATTTTGTATGTTAGACTTTTTTAATTTAATTAATTAACGCTAAATGAAACGAAAAGAATAAAAAGAGAACCTATAAAATATTTTGCAATATTGTCATATAAGATAAATCTACTAAGATTGCATTTTCGACTGAATCACAAGATAATATTACCTCTTTCTTCTTGATGTTAATATTACCTGTAGGGTAAAGGAGATATATTGGTGATATAAGTAATTTGGTGATATTTTTAAAACACTTTGTATGACCAGCGTTAGCCTTATTTATAACCTTTTAAAAGGGACTTTACGAATACACAACAAAAATATAAATTTATAGTGGTAGTTAATATTGATTCTTGCAACATAAAATAGCTTTTATGCTCTATGTTACTTTGATAACCTAGTTTAAGACACATTTGCTTTAATGATGATTTTACTTCACTTTCGACAAAAACATCCCCTGATTTTCCACTTCTTATCATTATATGCTTCGTATTGTTATTTTTGTCTGTTAATTCGTGATATCAAATAAATTTAAAGTAAAGCTACATGTAATACTTTTAAAATTTGAATGGCCATAATGTTAGATTTGTACTTACACTTTTGTATTTTCAGTGAAATAAATGTCATAATAATTTGATAATGTATATACAAACCTAAATTTTCCTAAAAACTTTATATAAGCATTTGCACAGTAGTCTATCTAAAGTTTGATTTTCACTTGTACGACACTAGTTGTTATGGATTTCCATTATTATTACGGTCACGTTCTTTGCCAAGCTATCACTAAGTTTGTGCAGCATGATAGAAATACAATTTACTTGGTTTTTCATCGAGCCAAATCAAGAAATTTCTAACAAAGTGTACAATTTTAAGTAATCTTGATCGGATATAATATATAAATTTATTTTGTGAATTGATCAACTGTAAAAATATGACTCTAACTACTCACCATTTGCAAACTATTTCGGCATGCGATGTATAAACCGTTGTTTGTACACAATGTGAAATATTTAACTTAAATAATCCTACATAGTCTCAGGTAAATAGTAAGCTCGTGAGGCAGGCGTCGCTAATGAGTATATTCGTTAAAATATATGTATTGAAAGTTTAGTAGCCGTTGGAATACGTTTTGTTTATTTATTAATCATGCTACCGTCGATAAAAGAAATTGTATGATATAGCTCGAAAATAAGCAATCTTCATTCCTTAAGTTAAGTTTATATCAATTAACGTACATGAATTCGAAGAAAGTACGATTGTTTCTATTGCTTGTGCAGAATATTATACATTATTAAATAAAATTACTTTACGGATTTTATCGCGTTTATTTTACATTTTAATTTCCTGACGTTTCGAACACTTTCCAGCGCCGTGGTCACGGGGTAGACTGAGGTGTCATGCGTCTTGTTGCCAGTGCTGAAGCGGGGTTTCGATCTTAATTTTAATTAATTAGTTTTTAGTCTGTACTCCGATCTATGCAAAATGAACTGGTTTTATCTTTACAGCCAGCAGTGGTATTATGCTTGGGTTTAAATTTTAATTTATTAATTATGGGATCCCAAGCAGGTGGTAGAACCAACCATCTTCTCTATTGAAATTTGGATGTTTCTAATCTCAATAGCCTCACGGATCATCCTTGGTAGGAATCGGTGTTCTTTAGCGAGGATTGTGGTCGATCAAATCTGATGTAATGGTTTGGGTCATTTAAGGTATGGTCACACACCGCCGACTTGTTGGGTTTTATGTTTAATGTCAGCTATATGTCTGGATCTTGTAGAGGAATATTGTACTTGACAGGTGGTAGAATTGACCAATCTTCTTCAGCGCTTGAAAGCAAGTTTTGATTGAAGCCCGCCTCAAAATGTAGCCAATCTTGTCAGTTACGCCTCTCACAAAGGTAGAACAGCAGGTACTCGCTCCACTGGTGCCCTCACTCGGTCACTGTGACGCTGCCGTGGCGCAGCGAGCTTGTTGTCTCGCAGTACTTGCTTAACATGGTGTAGCTCAGCTGCCAGGTGTTCATCATCACAGATCCCTCGTGCTCTGAAACAAAGGATTTGCCCGACGTAGCTAACTGGGATGGATGGTGGTGAATGGTGCCATTTAAATATTTATTTGTATGGGTTGTTTTGCTATACACAGTATGGCTCAAGGTGTTATCAGTATTGACGAATAATTAAAACATCAAGAAAAGCTAAAGAATTATTATTTTCTAACTCCATAGTAAACTGTATTTTGGATTGATGGAGTTAAGGTGGTTTAAAATGCATTTATTTTATCTTATGGTAAGATGGTAAATGTATCATCACATAGCGCTTGTAAATATTGGATGAATGGAGCATGGAGTAGGGCCTCTCCTCAAACTCTTCCATAAAAATGTCAGCAAAAATAGGAGACACCAGGCAACCCATCGCTACACCATCCATCTGTATGAGAACTCATCTTTCCACAATAAATAGCCAGACGTTAGGCAATGTTTTAGTAAAATGCATATTCGATTGAGATGTTATTTTCCTCTAACTTTCTTGTTACAATATTAATGCAATTTTTAAAGGTAAAGATGTAAACAAAGATTGAACATCAAAACTCAAATGCTGACAATAAAACGATGAGTTAGTTTTTAAAGTTAAAAATTCAATTTCCGCGATTCTCGCTATCCAATTGTTATTTAATAAAAGTTTTTTAATTTATTTACACGTGTTCTGTGGTTCTCAATTTTATAACAAAATTATGAGAGCCATGATTGAGCTGAGACAGATAGTGATACTATTGGGATCTGTGTATAAAAACTGAGAATAAATTATTTTGTATTTGCATTGTAATCTAGTGTATTTACAAACAAAAATAAAATAATAGAACAATATCTGTACTAGTTTGCAAATATACAGTTATGAAAGTTCTGACTGATCGATCGTAATTAATTAATTTAACTACATAAGTTAAATTAAAAATGAGTTTACAGATGCGAAAACAACTCTACATGGAATGTTTGAAGTTAATTTAGTTCTGTTTGTCTATAAATTTATAGTTCGAGGTCAAAATCGCTTTTTAATGTAATAACCTATGAAAATATCATATGAAACTGAATAATACTTTTATTTTAATTCAATTTTATTCAATGCAACCCGCATTGGTGGGTGATTTTACTTACTCATCCGAAGCATGGATCATCTTACTTTTAAGATAATTGGGTGATCGGCCCCAAACTGTCCTAACCAACCAGAAAAATGATAACACACAATCGTTTCTCAGGGATTCAATCCCATGAAACCTTTGTTTAAAAAAGCAAGGCCAATACCGCTAGACTTTTATATTTACATATTCTTCGTTTAGAATAACAATTGACATGAACTGATGTTATGAAGCTGTGCATATCGTTGAATGGCTGATGTCCTTAAGGGTTCAAGTTTTACATATATAATAACGTTAAGGTGAAATATACGAGACTAATGTTCATAGAAGTGAATTTTTACAAAAACTATGACTGTCTTGTAACAGGTCTAACTATTTTACGCTATATAAGCGAGTAACAACGTGCTCTCGGAACGAAATGCGTCGCGTTTCCTGCCATTGCATTTTAAATATGTGATATTTTCGAAGTTATTCATTTAATCAATATGTGGTCTGTGACATGTATTATGTACATAGAATATATTTTTTAATGTAGTTAACTGTTATGTAAACTTCACGATTACTTTAATTGAGCTTTGAATGTACTTGATAGATTTTTTTATAAATGTTCACATTGATTTGCATTATTCTTAAAACATAGATATATGCTATTAAAGATTTTATGTAAACCAATTCATTTAGGACAATTATGTGCTGCATTCTTTATGACAATCTTTTACGGTTTTGGCAGCCCTAGAAATTTAATCGCACGAGGTTCTGATTTTGGCTGTAATTTTTTAAATTCCTCTTTAAATATATTTTAAAAATTGGATTAATAAAAACTTTATATATATCTATATTAATTTTTAAAAAATAAACAAAATCGATAAAATCAGATATAAAAAAACTTATGCTCTGAATTGAGTATCTTCTTTTGGGAGGTCGGTCAAAAACTATGGCTTTTTATAGGTATTAACCTTTTATTATAATTAACTATATATTCGCAGTTAGAAGAAACATCAGTCCGCCCGATATAGGTTCAAGTCGTAAACTTGACAGGTCCAACGTGACAAAGATGAAGGGAACAAAAGGCAACCCACTTAGAAAGTTAGATCGTATTTTAGTACCAGATGCATTGCCACAGACATTTTAATTCAAACTTTACAGTAAATAAGAAAACAAAAACCCTATTTTAGAATATTTTTGGTGCAATGTTTGAAATTTTTTAAATGAATAAATATTGGAATCATTTGAGTTTTTAAGTTTTTTTTTTTAACTTACACCTAGGGTCGCAGTGACTACTTCAGCTAAAAGCGTCCATGAAATGTTTTAATAAATCTATAAAATACTCTACAATGTGGTGGGCAAATTGAAATATTTTCCAAATTTTTTACAAGATAAAGTGTACCTTGGTCATAACCTATTTTATATTTATATCCTATTGCAAAATTGAGGTTTTGGTCAAGTCTATGGCGTCTAATGACACCACAGTTACCGTCATATTTATGTAGTTACTAACAGTTAGAGTTTTTGTGTCAATTTGGCATCAAGTTTGCTTTTTGAGGTGGCAAACAGGTTCTGGAGTGTGTTGTGGACTAGGTGGTATGTCGATCTCCGATCGAAGCTGGTTCAAGTTGGAAGCTTGAGTAACAAGGGATCAGCAGCCTGCCGTTTATTAAAAAGGCTATGTCTAGCAGTGGATAATGGCCGCTAATGATGTGATGATGATATAAAAGAAAAAATAATTGTTATGATAAAAGTACAAATAATAAAATACATTAAAAACTGGTTTACCTACTCTTATACTTTATATCTTCAATAACATATGGATCAATTCAAATTCACTAAAGAATTTAATTTAAGCGTTATTTTGTAATGTTTACTTCAATAAATAAAGTTTTCCATATTAAAACGACATTCAACAAAACTTTCACAACTTATAGTTACTCAAACGTAGAAACAAGCCCTGGGAGATTTAATATATGTAATTAATGCGTCCATCAGTCATCTTACTAGCTAAGTTTGAGTGAAATACTTCTTTGTATTTTACTAAAGGTATTTAACATAGTGGTCTATGCGTAATAAATTAAGTGATCGATTTATAAAATAGTCACTAACGCCAACAAAGTTTTTAGATCACTGATATCCATAATTATTTATTCGTGTATTAAATTAATATTATGCTAAAACGTTGAATTCTTTAATTTTTGTCGAACTCAAATATTTAGCTTTTAGTATATTGTAAACCAAGTGAAAAATTCAAATCGATATTTAAGAAACTTTCTTTTTTTTTAGTATTTGCTTAAATTTAAGCTTTAAATGTATTTATTCTACACAACAAACTGATACGTGATATTCAATAGCTAAAAACTTAGAGTGCAGACAGCACATACATTCTCTAAGCAATAATGTAAAACAAATGTTGCGTGAACAAGAAACTCTCGAATGGCAAGATAGAGTTAATAGAGTCCTTCCCAACCTATTTCTATTACAACCAACGTTTTTCTAACCTATTCTATTAATATTTAAGTTTAGCTGATCGTTTGATGAAGGTAGATATGGAAATAAAATAA
>JAGSMT010000877.1:0-27698 GCA_029286875.1 Lamproptera curius
CATTGACGGTTCAATCTTGTGTTCTTTTCGGTAAATTATCGCTTGTACTTGCCGATTTCTTTTAATCAAGCTTCATATCTGCTGTTTAAATATATTCCTTGATATGATCAATCATAAATGGACATCCCAAAATTTTAAAAATGGCGTTTCGCGTTACCTGCTCAAACTCCATTTGGTTTCGATTACGGTCATTTCTGCTATTTAAATTGGCGGCTTCAAATTAAGCCCATACCAACATTGGGCAAGTTTCAATAACGGTTTTGGGAAATTATCATCCTGTACTTGCCCGATTTCTTTGTGATCAAGATTTCATATCTCTGTTGTTTAATATTCCCTCCATTAAATCGTTTCCAAAATGGACTCACAGGATTTTCATTATTGAATTATCCCGGGTTACACCTGTCTACTCAAACTCCGATTTGTTTTCGATTACGAGTCATTTCTGCTATTTAAATATGGCGCTCCTATAAAAGCCCATATAACGGAATGCATTGACAGGGTTCATTACAATGTTCTTGCATAAATTGTCCACCTGTCCTTCCGATTTCTTTTGATCAAGATTCCATATCCTGTTGTTTTAAATATTCCTCGATTTTTGATCCATAAATAGATATCCCGGGAATTTTCATTATTGGGTTATCCGGTACCTGTCTACTCAAACATCCGATTTGTTTCGATTTTGATCGTTTCTGCTATTTAAATATGGCCTCGTAAACCCACATATAATAACCGGCCGACGGTTTCAATGCTTGGTTTTTCGGTAAATTATCAAGCATGAACTTTTGCCGACCCTTTTGATCCAAGATTTATCTGTTGTTTTAAATATATCCCTCGACATATTCATAAAATGGACATCCCAAGGTTTTCATAATTCGTTTAAGCGGTACACTGTCTACCAAATGCCGATTTGTTTCGTTAAGTCATTTCTCTTTATTTAAATTAAGGCCTCCGTATTAAAGCCCATACAACGGGCTTGGCGGTTCCAATACTGTTTCTTTCAGAAATTATCAACAAAGCCCGACTTCTTTTGGTCCAAGATTATATTTGGTTTAAATGAAATAAAATAGTTTATTTTAAGAAAAGAACATACATTACATAAAGAAAACAGTGAGCCCACTGGGCAATGACCGGGCGTAAATTCAGTTACACAAACAATTGCCGGAACTTGGGTGCGACCAAAGGTGGAATAACTTAAAATAAAAATAAAAAACAAAATCATAAAGACTTGGGTGTGTTGGTGTTGTGTGTGAAGTGTATGTGTGTGTTTGTGGGAATGGTGGTGGTGTTGTTTTTAATTTTGCCCTAATTACCGTCTAAGATCTTTCGAACTATTTCCTCCGGCTTTGTCCTTCCCCAGGACAGCAGTAATTTATAAATCCTGATATTTGGTCCTTTAATTGGAGCTGTGCCTCAAGTCACCATAGAACTGCCAAATCTTTAATTTATATTGCAGGAAGAAAAATTTTGAAAATGTTTTCCAAACCGAGTGTGTACATCCGGTTTTGTAATTTTATAAATGCGCTTATGAGTTATGTCAACGCGTTCCAGCGATCTTAAACTTTGGATGTGGAATAAGTGGCGGCGGCAGAGTAAAAACCTCCCGAACTTCCAGAACTTGGGCTTCCAAAAGGTTCAAGGGTTGAATGCCTGAGACCGACCAAACCCATAACCAAAAACCGCTCTTTGCGCTCTTTCCACTAATATTAAATTGGGCCGGGAGACAACCGCCCCGTAAGGGCAATGGCCGCCAAAGGAACTGACAAGTGCAAAATTAAACCAATTTTAAGCAGGGAAATTTCGGCAGACTGCCTAATGGCTTCATTATATTATGAATCTTACTCCCCGCCTGTAAAACGAACAAAAGTGGTATTATCTAATATAACCCGAAATTATTTATAAGAGGGGAAGGTTGGATATAGACCCATAAGCGGCAGAAGGTTTTAAGGCTTCTGGGTAGCACAAGACGGAATGGAACCCAAAATTGTTTGGCGTCATCGGAGGGCGAGATGCAGCTGTTTTTATAAAATTGGGGTTAGTTTTGGGCTGCGTTGAAGGGTAAAGTAGGTTCCACCACCACATAGATGCTTTGGTGGGGTCCTAAGCCTGCTACCGAACCTGCTGCCCAAATCACCGTGAAAGAACAAGGCTGTATCATCAGCGTAGCCAAACGGAACCATTTATCAAGTTAATTGATGAGATGTCATTTTATAAAGTTATTAAATAATTGTAAGGGCCAAATATGCTCCCTTTAAGGAAGCCAAAGATACAAGTTTAAGTCCTTAGTTACGTTGAATTTTTTGACTTCTACCCGTCAAGGTCTGGAGAACCGTCAATGCCCCCGCCTGCCTTTCCATCTTTCTTGGCGGAGGAATCGAGACTGTTCGAAGGCTTTGAAATCGAAAAAAACGCCAATGCCCCTTTCTTCAATCCAAGGTGGGATCTATGGAATCAGTCAGAAATTTTCACTGCATCTTCTGTTGATTTTGCCTTTCCGGAAACCCGGGCAATCAGCCTAGAAGTTTATTTCAAAATTGGGTGGAATGTTAACTTTCTTCCAGTTAATTTTGGGTGAAACCCAGGCGAATGGGGCGATGGTTGCCTATCCGTTAACCACCTCCCATGGATGGCCGGAACGGCCGACCATGGTATGGAAACAATCCCGACTCCATTAGTTTAAAATGACCAGGGTTCTTCCACGGTATCACCAGTCTTTTAGGGAAGCCCTTTCCCCATCGCGGCCGGGCCGCACGGTCAACGGATTAAAGGCGGAAACCTCCTGCATCCCGGTGGGGGTAAAGTAAAAATAAGTCCCAAGATGTTTTACCTTATTGGGTCTTTATATCTCCAGCTGGGTCTCACAAAACCCAGTTCAAGGTTAATTCCAGAATGAGATCCCACAGAAGAAAATGTGGTTTAAGAACTCTCCCAAAACGGTAGGTTTAATGTTCAAAAGGTCTTCAGCTGATTTTTTAGAACACTATGGAATGGTCTGATAATTGTCCCCAAGGTTTTGACATTCCTATTTTTAACTTTCCTTAAAAAAAAGAAAAAGTTTTTATTTGGGACTTAAGTTCTTGATTAACTTATTTAGTAATAAAATTCAAATGCCCAAAAGGGTTAATCTCCCTCCACGGTTTTAAAAGCCTTCGCGATTGCCTGGTTTTCGTGGAACCTGATAAACTTTGATGATGGCGATGTTTGAAATAACAAAATTTTCATCAATAAAATAATAATATTAATAAAACAACAACATAAAAAAACAATAAAATAACAAAATTCAAAAACATCTTAAGTGGCTGCCTTTTTAAACTTTGTGCAGTGTTTTTTGTAACTTTGGAATATCTTTCGGCCATTAAGGACAAAGTTTTAAGTGCCCGGATTTTTGTTTAAAGTAAAGACTTTCAATTTTAACTTAAAATGTTAAAATTAAACTTCTTTGGGTTGGGAGATCATTCCAGCACTTTGAGGCTGCGTAAACAAACTATAAAAGCAAATTTTGGGACTGTGGAAACCAGGCGGGGTCCCAGTTTTGCGCCAAAGGGCTGAACCATGTTAAATTGCTGGTTTCTTTTTATTCAAAATAAAATAAAGTGGTGAATGTTCTTCGAGAGGGACATATTTAATAATCTTAGTCGGTTTTAAAAGGTCCACATTGGAACGTTTTTGGAATGGGAAAAGAACCAACATGCGTTTTGGTTCTTTGTTTAAGTTTTGGGTTTCTATTAAACCGGTGGGAATACCAGTGTCTGCCGGACGGTTTTGAAAGTACAAATGTTTCCCCATAGCCAAGGAATATGTGCCCGAAACGGTATAATCCTTTTCCTTTAAAACAATTGGCAATTTTCTGTAATATTCCTCCAGATCTTTTTTTCAATTAAAACCAATTGCGGCTTCTATTACTCCTTTTAAATGCCATTGAAATATAGAAATATATTTTAATTTTTATTTTTTTTGCTAAACGTTCCTAAAACCCTTAAACTTTGGTGGGTTTGGATCGGTGTTTTGGTTACCAAGTTAAATTCCCAATCTCCTTTAATATTTTTTATTTATATCTTTGGTTTAAGGATACAACAATTGAATATCTCAGCGTCATATGGAATTTTGGGATTTGACTACTTTTAAAAGATCAACAATATAAAGAATAAAGAGCAGCGTGAACCCTTCTCGATGGTTTGATTTTGACTTTTTAAAATTACAAAATTGCGGTAACGGGAAAACCAATTTTTCATTTCATTTTTGGTGGGGTCTTTTAAACAGGGTCGGTTTTTCTGTGTTTAGAACAATCTTTTAATAAAATTGTCCAACCGTAACCAGGCCAATCTTTTAAATTTTTGGAATGTTTTACCAAACTTTTTGAAAAATGACTCCACAACATTTCCGTGGGTTTTGGAAAAGACCCCTTCAATAAGTTTTGGGTCCGATCTAACGAATCGGTCAATAACCACAGTGGATTTTTCCGGGCATTGATTTTTGGTTTTGGTGAAATTTCCTGCCATGGTAATTTTGGGTCAGATAGATCTGGGCATACCACCGATTTTGTAACCAATGTCCGGAAAAAGATATGGCAAAACGGGTTTTGGTTTGGTAATTGTTACAAGGGGATGAGACCGTGTTCTGCCAAAGTCATAGATCTCTGAAGTCCTGTGAATTTCCCTGTTCCATAATATCTTTTGGATCGCCAGTCAGGATAAACAGGGGCCCTTTGAAATAGTTTAAGAGGCAAGATGAGGGAAGAAAAAGGTTTCCAACTTGGAAAAATGGTCTTTAACCCCACTAATTTAAAAGGGTTCCATTTGAAGCACGCAGTTTTCTTATCTAATTCCCCAGATTGGGGACCATTTTTTGTTTACCGTGAACCAACTTCACCAACCCTTATTGATAAAATGCTTGAAATTAAAAAGAAGTGGACAAAGAGTTGATTAATAATGAACCTTCATTTTAAAACATTCCCTAAATATAATCATCAAAGCTTTCCCCCAAACGCCAACAACCAAAGAAAGTTTCAAAGTTTTCATAATACTTCCTTTTTTAAACTCAAATTTTTAATGAAACCTTTAAAGAATTATGTTCTTGGGTTGGAAGAATATTAAAATTTATTTAGAATTATCTAGGTTCATTTTAATTTTTAACCGGTTTTTGTTTAAAGGTATAATGTTTGGTAAGTTTTCCAGAAAACTGTTTTAACAAAATATAACTTTCTTACGGAATTAGGGAGAACGTTTGAAATTAAAAAGTTTTTCAGGGAAAACCTTCCCAAATTAAAATTTCTTTTAATTAGAAAAAGGTAAAACCATTTGAGAAGGCAAAGAAAACCCTTCCTTTCTGAAAGGATTTTGCATCGTTTTTTGGAATGGGCGGCCCGGGACCATTTGGAAGGCCCCACAATTTACAAATTCAAAAGGCAACCCAAGACTCTCCATTTAAACCCTTTGTGGGTAGGGTTTTATTTGGAATTTTTGCGGAATCTAACTTTCAAATTTCCTTGGATCCCAGGGTTGAATTTTCCTTTACCAAAAACTGTCTTTCAATAATTTTTATTTTGGGGTTCGACAAATTTTGTTGCTTCAAAAGTTGGGTGCCAAGCTTATTTCTTTAGGACCGCCTTTGAAAGTTCCCAAACATTTCATTGGCTGGACCTACTTTGATTTCAAAAGGAATTGAAACCTTTAAAACTCACCGGCAACCGAAAGGATTTCGGGGTTTTGACCCGGTAATTAATTCTTTTGGGCTTTCTGGTTTGTTGGTTTACAAATGCGGGCCAAATTTTATTTTGGGGGCCGGCTGATTTGGGGCGGTCGGGTTGAAATTTTTTCTTTTTATTGACGTTTGGAAAAATTTAGGAAAGCGCTTGGGGTTGTTTCCAAAGGGGCTCGGCGGCCGGATTTTGGGGACTCCGGACAAACCCGGGCCGAGTGAAGGCCCGGTGGGTTTGTCTTCGGGCCTGATTTGTTTGGTTACGGCCGGGCAAGGTTGAGATTGGCCGGGCCCGGCGGCCGGCGGGCCCAGCGAGGGATTTCATTTTTGCGGTGGCCGGGTTGAGTTTAAACACCGCGGAAACCGATTTTGCGACAGCGGCAAACCAAAAAGGGCCGGTGGGGGCTTTCAAACCGGGTTTGAACCGGATTTATGGGCGGGACCCGAGGAATTGCCGGTTTTGTTCGACGAAACATTTTCCGGTAAAACTTAACTTCCAAATCCCCAAAAACAAAAAAGAATGCGGGTAATTTAATTTAGGTATACCTTAACCCAGTTCCCTTAAAACCTTTTAATAAAACTTTCTTGTTTTAATTATTAACTTTAGAAATTCATATTATAAGAAAACGGTACCAAGGGCGGCGGGCGGCAGTGTTTTCCTGTTATTTCTTTTAGGGGTAGGGGCTGATATAATCCCCTCGTTTTGATCATTAAATGAAAGGGTTTTAATTGCCGTTCCGCAGTACCCTTCAACTCCGAACATACCGGGTTTGTTTCGATTAACGGGTCATTTCTCTATATAAAATGGCCGCTCCTATAAAGCCGCCCAAACGAAATACGTGACGGTTTAATGTGTTCTTTAGGTAAAATTATCAACAATTTGCCGACTTACGATCCAAGATTTTTTTGTTTAAAATATCCCCTTTATATTTGATCGTTAAAATCCCAGGATTTTCCCAAATTTCGTTACCGTACCTTATCCGGCTCGAACATCCGATTTGTTTCGATTCAGGTCATTTCTGCTATTTTATGGCGCTCCGTAAACTCATATAACTGTATGCAGTAACGGTTTCGTGTGGTTTCTTTCGGTAAAATTATCAACAATGTACTTGCCGACCCTAATTGGTCAGAATTCATCTGTTGTTTGGTATATCCCTCGATATAATCGTTCATAAATAGACATCCCAGGATTTTAATTATTTAATTATCGCGGTACCTGTCACTAAACATGCCGATTTGTTTCGGATTACGAGTCATTTCTCTATTTAAATATAGCCCGTATAAGCCCAATAACGGAATGATTGACGGTTATTACTTGTGTACTTGCGGAATGTCAACCTGCTTGCTGGATTTCTTTTGATCAAGATTCATATCTGTAGTTTAAATATATCCCTTGATATAATCGTTCATAAGTGGACATCCCAAGATTATAAAAACTGCGTTGTCGCGGTACACTGTCTACTCAAACATGCCGAATTGTTTCGATTTCGAGTCATTTCTGCTATTTAAATATAAGCTCCGTATAAGCCCCAACGGTATGCATTGACGGTTCAATACGTGTGTTTTTAGTCAATTATCAACATGCTTGCCGACTTCTTTTGATCAAGATTCATATCTTGTTTAAATATATCCCTCGATATAATCGTTCATAAATGGACATCCAGGATTTAAAAAACTGCGTTATAGGACACTGTCTACTCAAACATAACGATTTGTTTCGATTACAGTCATTTCGCTATTTAAATATTGCACTGCATGCCAATAACCTTATGCATTGACGGTTCAATACGGTGTTCTTTCGGTTAGTTATCAACATGTCTTTCCGATTTCTTTCGATCAAGATTCATATCTGTTGTTTAAATATATCCCTCGACATAATCGTTCATAAGTGAACATCCCAAGCTTATAAAACTGCTGTGTCGGTGCACTTCTACTCAAACATGCCGATTTGTTTCGATTACGAGTCGTTTCTGCTATTTAAATATAGCGCTCCGTATAAGCCCATACAACGGTATGCATTGACGGTTCAATACTTGTGTTCTTTCGGTAAATTATCAACATGTACTTGCCGATTTCTTTTGATCAAGATTCATATCTGTTGTTTAAATATAGTCCTTCATATAATCAATCATAAATGGATATCTCAGAATTTTAAAATTAGCGTTATCGCGGTACACTGTCTACTCAAACATGCCGATTTGTTTCGATTACGAGTCATTTCTGCTATTTAAATATAGCGCTCCGTATAAGCCCATATAACGGTATGCATTGACGGTTCAATACTTGTGTTCTTGCGGTAAATTATCATCCTGTACTTGCCGATTTCTTGTGATCAAGATTCATATCTGCTGTTTAAGTATATCCCTCGATGTAATCGTTCATAAATGGACATCACAGGATTTTCATTATTGAATTATCGCGGTACACTGTCTACTCAAACATGCCGATTTGTTTCGATTACGAGTCATTTCTGCTATTTAAAAATAGCACTCCGTATAAGCCCATATAACTGTATGCATTGACGGTTCAATACGTGTGTTCTTTCGGTAAATTATCAACATGTACTTGCCGACTTCTTTTGATCAAGATTCATCTGTTGTTTAAATATATCCCTCGATATAATCGTTCATAAATAGACATCCCAGGATTTTCATTATTGAATTATCGCGGTACACTGTCTACTCAAACATGCCGATTTGTTTCGATTACGAGTCGTTTCTGCTATTTAAATATAGCGCTCCGTATAAGCCCATATAACGGAATGCATTGACGATTCATTACTTGTGTACTTGCGGTAAATTGTCAACCTGTACTTGCCGATTTCTTTTGATAAAGATTCATATATGTTGTTTAAATATATCCCTTGATATAATCGATCATAAATGGATATCCAGGATTTTCATTATTGAATTATCGCGGTACACTGTCTACTCAAACATGCCGATTTGTTTCGATTACGAGTCGTTTCTGCTATTTAAATATAGCGCTCCGTATAAGCCCATATAACTGTAAGCCTTGACAGTTCAGTGCTTGTGTTCTTTCGGTAAATTATCAACATGTACTTGCCGACTTCTTTTGATCAAGATTCATATCTGTTGTTTAAATATATCCCTCGATATAATCGATCATAAATGGACATCCCAGGATTTTCATAATTGCGTTTACGCGGTACACTGTCTACTCAAACATGCCGATTTGTTTCGATTACGAGTCATTTCTGCTATTTAAATATAGCGCTCCGTATAAGCCCATATAACTGTATGCATTGACGGTTCAATACGTGTGTTCTTTCGGTAAATTATCAACATGTACTTGCCGACTTCTTTTGATCAAGATTCATCTGTTGTTTAAATATATCCCTCGATATAATCGTTCATAAATAGACATCCCAGGATTTTCATTATTGAATTATCGCGTACTGTCTACTCAAACATGCCGATTTGTTTCGATTACGAGTCATTTCTGCTATTTAAATATAGCCTCCGTATAAGCCTATATAACTGTAGCATTGACGGTTCAATACGTGTGTTCTTTAGTCAATTATCAGCATGTACTTGGACTTCTTTTGATCAAGATTCATATCTGTTGTTTAAATATATCCCTCGATATAATCGTTCATAAATGGACATCCCAGGATTTTAAAACTGCGTTATCGCGGTACACTGTCTACTCAAACATGCCGATTTGTTTCGATTACGAGTCATTTCTGCTATTTAAATAGTCACTCCGTATAAGCCCACTATAACTGTATGCATTGACGTTCAATACGTGTTTCTTTCGAGTTAGTTATCAACATGCTCCGATTTCTTTCGATCAAGATTCATATCTGTTGTTTAAATATATCCTCGACATAATCGTTCATAGTGAACATCCCAAACTTATAAAACTGCGTTGTCGCGGTACACTGTCTACTCAAACATGCGAATTGTTTCAATTACGTCGTTTCTGCTATTTAAATATAGCGCTCGTATAAGCCTTACAACGTATGCATTGACGGTTCAATACTTGTGTTCTTTCGGTAAATTATCAACTCGACTTGCCGATTTCTTTGATCAAGCTTCATATCTGCTGTTTAAATATATACCTTGATATAGTCAATCATAAATGGACATCCAAATTTTAAAAATAGCGTTATCGCGATTACTGTCTCTCAAACATGCGATTTGTTTCGATTCGAGTCATTTCTGCTATTTAAATATAGCGCTCCGTATAGCCCATATAACGAATTGACGGTTCAATACTTGTGTTCTTGCGGTAAATTATCCTGTCTTGCCGATTTCTTGTGATCAAGATTCATATCTGCTGTTTAAGTATATCCTCGATATAATCGTTCTAAATGGACATCAGAGTTTCATTGTGAGATTATCGCGGTACATTGGCTACTCAAACATGCCGATTTGTTTCGATTACGAGTCATTTCTGCTATTTAAAAATAGCATTACGATACCATATAACTGTAGTGCATTGACGGTTCAATCTGTGTTTTTCGTAAATTATCAACATGTGCTGCCGACTTCTTTGATCAAGATTCATATCTGTTGTTTAAATATATCCCTCGATATAATCGTTCATAAATAGACATCCCAGGATTTTCATTATTGAATTATCGCGGTACACTGTCTACTCAAACATGCCGATTTGTTTCGATTACGAGTCATTTCTGCTATTTAAATATAGCGCTCTATAAGCCCATATAACGGAATGCATTGACGGTTCGTACTATGTACTTGCAGTATGTCCACTGTACTTAACGATTTCTTTTGATCAAGATTCATATCTGTTGTTTAAATATATCCTCGATATATTTGATCATAAATAGATATCCGGGATTTTCATTATTAATATCGCGTGCACTGTCTTCTCAAACATGCCGATTTGTTTCGATTACGAGTCTTTCTCTATTTAAATATAGCGCCGTATAAGCCCATATAACTGTAAGCCTTGACAGTTCAATGCTTGAGTTCTTTCGGTGAAATTATCAACATGACTTGCGACTCTTTTGATCAAGATTCATATCTGTTGTTTAAATATATCCCTCGACATATTCGATCATAAACGGACATCCCAGGATTTTCATAATTGCGTTTAAGCGGTACACGTCTCTCAAACATGCCGATTTGTTTCGATTACGAGTCATCTGCTATTTATTGCGCTCCGTATAAGCCCATATAACGGTATGCATTGACGGTTCAATACGTGTGTTCTTTCGGTAAATTATCACATGCTTGCAGACTTCTTTTGATCAAGATTCATATCTGCTGTTTAAATATATCCTCGATATATTTGATCATAAATAAAATCCAGGATTTTCCATAATGTGCGTTACGCAGTACACTGTCAACTCGAACTACCGATTTGTTTCGATTACGAGTCATTTCTGCTATTTAAATATAGCGCTCTATAAGCTCATATAACTGTATGCATTGACGGTTAAATACTTGTGTTCTTTCGGTAAATTATCAACTTGTACTTGCCGATTTCTTTTGATCGCTTCATATCTGCTGTTTAAATATATACCTTGATATAGTCAATCATAAATGGACATCCCAAATTTTAAAAATAGCGTTATCGCGTACACTGTCTACCAAACATGCCGATTTTTTCGATTACGGAGTCTTTCTGTATTTAAATATAGCGCCTCCGTAACCATATAACGGTATGCATTGACGTTTCAATACTTTAGTTCTTGCGGTAAATTATCATCCTGTCTTGCCGATTTCTTGTGATCAAGATTCATATCTGCTGTTTAGTATCCTCGATATAATCGTTCATAAATGGACATCACAAGTTTTCATTTTAATTATCGCGGTCACTGTCTACTCAAACATGCCGATTTGTTTTGATTACGAGGTCATTTCTCATTTAAAAATAGCATTACGTATAAACCCATATAACTGTTAGCCTTGACGGTTCCAATACGTGTGTTTTTCGGTAAATTATCACATGTACTTGCCGACCTTTTGATCAAGATTCATATCTGTTAATAAATATAATCCTCGATATAATCGTTCATAAATAGACATCCAGGATTTTCCATTTTGAATTATCGCTACACTGTCTACTAAAACATCCGATTTGTTTCGATTACGAGTCATTTCTGCTATTTAAATATAGCGCTCCTATATAACCCATATAACGGAATGCATTGACGGTTCATTAATGTACTCAGTAAATTTCCACCTGTCTCGATTTCTTTTGATCAAGATTCTATTGTTTTAAATATATCCCTCATATATTTGATCTAAATAGATATCCCAGTTTTCATTATTGAATTATCGCGGTACCTGTCTTCTCAAACATGCGATTTATTTCGATTACGAGTCGTTTCTGTATTTAATATAGCGCTCCTATAAGCCCATATAACTGTAAGCCTTGACAGTTCAATGCTTGAGTTCTTCGGTAAATTATCAACCTGAACTTTCCGACTTTTGATCCAAATTCTATCTGTTGTTTAAATATATCCTCGACATATTCGATCATAAATGGACATCCAGGTTTTCATAATTGCGTTTAAGCGGTACTGTCTACTCAAACATCCGATTTGTTTCGATTACGAGTCATTCCTGCCTATTTAAATATAGCGCTCCCGTAAAACCCATATAACGGTGCCATTGACGGTTTCAATACTTGTGTTCTTCGGTAAATTATCATCCTGTACTTGCCGTTTTCTTGTGATCAAGATTCTTATCTGCTGTTTAAGTATATCCCTCCGATAAATCGTTCATAAATGGACATCACAAGGTTTTCATTATTGGTTATCGCGGTACACTGTCTACTCAAACATGCCGATTTGTTTCGATTACAGTCATTTCTGCTTTTAAAATAACCTCCGTATAAGCCCAATAACTGTAGCCATTGGCGGTTCCAATACGTGTTTTTTTCGGTAAAATTATCCAACATTAACCTTGCCAAACTTCTTTTTGATCAAGATTCATATCTGCTGTTTAAGTATATCCCTCGATATAATGTTCATAAATGGACATCCACCATTAATTGCTTTACGCGTACCTTCCCTCGAACATACCGATTTGTTTTGATTACGAAATTTTTATTTAAAATATAGCGCCCGTATAAAGCCTTATAACTTTTATGATTGACGGTTCAATACGGTTTTTTCGGTAAATTAACAATATATACTTGGACTTCTTTTGATCAAGATTCATCTGTTGTTTAAATATTCCCTCAAATAATCGTTCATAAAAGAAATTCCAGGATTTTAATTATTTAATTATCGGGTACACTGTCTCCAAACATGCCGGTTTCTTTCGATTACGAGTCATTTCGCTATTTTTAAATTAGCGGCCCTTAAGCCTATATAACTGTATTACTTGACGGTTCAATACATGTGTTCTTTAGTCAAATTATCAACTCTTTGGACTTCGACCAAGATTCTAATCTGTTGTTTAAAATATCCCTGAGATAATCGTTCATAAATGGAATCCCAGGATTTAAAAACTGCGTTATAGGACACTGTCTACTCAAACATAACGATTTGTTTCGATTTGAGTCATTTCTTGTTATTTAAATATTGCACCCCGTATAAGCCCATATAACTGTAGCCATTGACGGTTCAATACGTGTGTTCTTTCGTTGGTTATCAAATTACTTTCCGATTTCTTTTGATCAAGATTATATCTGTTGTTTAAATATATCCTCGACATAATCGTTCCATAAGTGAACATCCCAAATTATAAAAAAACTGCTTTGTCGGCAACTTTCTCAAACATCCGGTTGTTTTCAATTAAATTATTTCTGCTATTTAAATATAAGCGCCCGTATAAGCCCATAACAACGGTAGCCATTGACGGTTAATACTTGTGTTCTTTCGGAAATTATCAACCGCCTTGCCGGTTTCGATCAAAAGCTTCAATCTGCTGTTTAAATATATTCCTTTGATATAGTAATCTTGGACATCCCAAAATTTTTTAAAAATAGCGTTACGCGGTACACTTCTCTAAACATCCCGGAATTGTTTCAATTACGGAGTCCCGTTTCTCTATTTAAATAAAGGCCCCGATAAACCCAACAACGGTACCATTGACGGTTCAAACTTGTGTTCTTTTGGAAATTATCCAACTTGTACTTGCCGATTTTTTTGATCAAGCTTCATATCTCGTTTAAATATATTCCTTGATATATCCATAAATGGAACCGAATTTTAAAAATAGCGTTATCGCGGTAACTGTCTACTCAAAACATGCCGATTTGTTTCGATTATGAGTCATTTCTGCTATTTTAAATATGGGCGCCTGTATAAACCCATATAACGGTATGATTGACGGTTCAATACTTGTGTTCTTGGTGGGAAATTATCATCCTGTCTTTGCCGATTTCTTTTGTATAAGATTCATATCTGCTGTTTTAAGTATATCCCTTGGATATAATCGTTCATAAATGGACATCCGGATTTTATTTATTGAATTTCCGGTACACTGTTCTCTCAAACAAATGCCGATTTTGTTACGATTACGAGTCATTTTGCTATTTAAAAAAAGGAATAATAAGCCCATATAACCGATCATTGACGGTTCCAATACGTTGTTTTTTGGAAATTATCAACATGTAATTGCCGACTCTTTTGGATCCAAGATTCAATCTGTTGTTTAAATATTCCCTCGATATAATCGTTCATAAATAGACATCCCAAGATTTTCATTTTTGAATTTCCGGTCCTGTTCCAAACATGCCGATTTGTTTCGATTACGAGTCCCTTTTTATTTAAATATAGGCCCGAAAGGCCCATATAACGGAATTACCGAGGTTCATTCAGTGTACTTGGCGGTAAATTGTCCACCTGTACTTGCCGATTTCTTTTTTGATCAAATTCTTATCTGTTGTTTAAATAATTCCTCGATATATTTGGACAAAGATATCCCAGGATTTTCATTATTGAATTTATCCGGGCACTGTCTTCTTCAAACATTATTTGTTTCGATTCGAGTCGTTTCTGCTATTTAAATATAGCGCTCCGTATAAGCCCCCAATATAACTTAAGCCTTGATGGTTCAATTTTGAGTTCTTTGGTAAATTATCAACATGAACTTCCATTCCCTTTTTGGATCGATTCAATCTGGTTGTTTAAATATATCCCTGACAATTCGATCAAAACGGACATCCCAGGATTTTCATAATTGGGTTTTAAGGGTACACTGTCTACTCAAACTCCGATTTGTTTCGATTACGAGTCATTTTGCTATTTAAATATAGCGCCCCGTAAAATTTCATATAACCGTATGCTTGACGGTTCAATACGTGGGGTTTTCGGTAAATTATCAAATACTTTTGGACTTCTTTTTGATCCAAGATTCATCTGTTGTTTAAATTATATCCCCGATATAATCGTTCAAAAAGACATCCAGGATTTTAATTTATTTAATTATCGCGGACACCGTCTAACCCAAACATGCGATTTATTTCGATTCGAGTCATTTCTGCTATTTAAAATAAGCGTCCAAATAAGCCTATATAACTGTATGCATTGGAAGGTTCAATGTGTGTTCTTTTAGTCAAATTATCAACATGTACTTGCCGGACTTCTTTTGATTAAGTTATATTCGTTGTTTAAATATATCCTCCGATATAATCTCTTCATAAATGGACATTCCAAGGTTTTAAAAACTTGCGTTATTTGGGTACCACTGTCTACCTCAAACAAAAGATTTGTTTTCGATTACGAGTCATTTCTGCCTATTTAAATATTGCACTGTATAACCCTTATAACTGTATGCATTGACGGTTCAATACGTGTGTTCTTTCGGTTAGTTATCAACATGTACTTTGGATTTCTTTCGGATCAAGATTCAATATCTGTTGTTTAAAATATCCCTCGACATAATCGTTCCTAAGTAACATCCCAAGTTTTATAAAAAACTGCGTTGTCGCGGAAACACTGTCTACTCAAACATGGCCGGGTTGTTTCAATTAGGAGTGTTTCTGTTATTTAAATTGGCCCTATAAGCCCATACAACGGTATGCATTGACGTTCCAATATTTGTGTTCTTTTTCGGTAAATTATCAACTTGCTTCCGTTTTTTTGATCAAGCTTCAATCTCTGTTTAAATATATTCCTTTGATATAGTCAATCATAAAATGGACATCCCAAATTTTAAAATACGTTATCGCGGTACCTGTTCTCAAACCTTCCGATTTGTTTTGTTGAGTCATTTCTGCTTTATTTAAATATGGCCCCCGTATAAAATATAACGGTATGCATTGACGGTTCAATACTTGTGTTCTTGGGGTAAAATTATCATCCTGTACTTGCCGATTTCTTTTGTGATCGGATTCAATCTGCTGTTTAAGTATATCCTTCGATATAATCGTTCATAAATGGACATCACAGGATTTTTCATTTTAAATTATCCGGGTCCACTGTCTACCTCAAAATGCCGATTTGTTTTCGATTACGGTCATTTCTCTATTTAAAAATAGCATTACTATCCCATATAACTGTATGCATTGACGGTTCAATAACGTGTGTTTTGGTAAAATTATCAACATGTCCCGCCGACTTCTTTTGATCAAGATTCTTCTGTTGTTTAAATATATCCTCGATATAATCTTTCATAAATAGACATCCCAGGATTTTCAAATTGAATTATCGCGGTTTCCTGTCTACTCCATGCCGATTTGTTTCGGATTACGAGTCAATTTCTGCTTTTAAATATAGCGCTCCGTAAGGCCCATATAACGGAATGATTGACGGTTCTTACATGTGCAGGTAAATTGTCCACCTTGACTTTGATTTCTTTTGGATCCAAATCTTTGTTGTTTAAAATATACCCTCGATATTTTGATCATAAAAGATATCCCAGGATTTTCAATTATTGAATTATCGTACACTGTCTTCCTCAAACATGCCGATTTGTTTCGATTACGAGTCCTTTTGCTATTTAAATATAGCGCTCCGTATGCCCAATAACTGTGTTCCGACAGTTCAATGCTTGATTTTTCTTAAATTATCCATGAACTTGGCCGGGACTTCTTTTGACGGATTCAATCTGTTGTTTAAATATATCCCTCGACATATTCGATCATAAATGGAATCCCAGGATTTTTCATAATTGGTTTAAGGGTTACACTGTCTACTCAAACATGCCGATTTGTTTCGATTCGAGTCATTTTCTGGTTTTAAATATAAGGCGCTCCCGTATAAGCCCATACAACGGTATGCATTGACGGTTAATACGTGTGTTCTTTCGGTAATTATCAACATGTACTTGCAGCCCCTTTTTGATCCAAGATTCATATCTGCCGTTTAAATATATCCCTCGATATATTTGATCCCTTAAAAAAAATCCCAGGATTTTCAAATTTGCGTTTAATAACTTCAACTCAACATACCGATTTGTTTTGATTACGAAGTCATTTCTGCTATTTAAATATAGCGCTCTGTATAAGCCATATAACTGTAGCCATTGACGGTTCAATACGTGTGTTCTTTCGGTAAATTTCAAATTTTGCCGCTTTATTGATCAAGATTCATCTTTGTTTAAATATTCCCTCGATATAATCGTTCAAAAAGACATCCCAGGATTTTAATTATTTAATTATCGCGGACCTCTACCAAACATCCCGGGTTTGTTTCGATTACGAGTCATTTCGTTATTTAAATTTGGCCCGGCCCATATAACAATGCATTGATTCAATTGTGTACTTGGTTTGTCAACCGACCCGATTTTTTTGTGATTCATTCTGTGGCAAACAACAAAGGAAAAACATAACAAGTGTGCTTGTAGCCTCGGTCGACGGACCAGCCCGCTCGATCGCTCCCCGCACCTGCGCCATCCGCCCCACCCGGGACGCCCCCCCGACGCCTGTGGCGGAAGAAGACGTCGAGTCGTCGGTCATCGTGCATCAGTGCTGTGCGTACAGTGGTGTGCGTGTGGCCGGAAGGACAGTGTCGACGCGTTGGGCGTACGCGCCCGGCTCGATAGCGTAGCCGTCCGGTCGGGTAGCGTTCCGAGCCTAATTTAATTTTCCCTTTACGGGTTCAGACCCTTCTGTTGGGAGGGACCCTTTATATTACTTTCTTAAATTAAATTCTTGGTTTCCCCGCGAACTGTTAATTTAAACCCAAACGCACACCACCCACGTGGTTTTTATCAATTAATGCAGTTTGCTGCCAGGCAGCAACAGATTCACCGCGCCCTAAAGCGCGTTTTCCTTTTAGCAGTTTACACCCCCGCTCACTGGGGCGGGGAGGGAAACAACCCCCCCTCACCGGGGTTGCCGCGTTATAGGAAAATTCAGGGGTTTGGCAACATCGCCCAACGATGGCATTTAATCGGGAAGCCCTAGAGGGCAGGCCTCCTTTGAGGATTTCAAAACAAACGCCGGAAGCAAAGAAGCCATCCGCGGCCGCCAACGATAGCAATCAGACTCTCGTCCGATTCGACAATAATCAGCCGCCCAAGAAGGGCAAAACGCGCCGCAGTGGGCCACCCCGGAGTCCCAAATCTTCCCCGAAACCACGCAGACCGTCCGACTCCGGGAAAGGGCAAGTAAAACGTAGGCTCGGACACCGGAATCGAGGACGCAGGAGGCTTTTGCCCATTCAACGCGCAAGAAGGCGCAAAAAGGTCATCACCACCACATCGCCGACACCGGACCCGCCAAACCAAAGCGCGAAATCGTCGGCCCAATTTGGCCCCGAGGCCAGGAGCCAACCCGCCGCCCCGGCCCCGTGCTTTACGCCGGCCGCATCAGCCCTCAATTCGCCGCCCCCAGCAACCCCGCCCGGCCTCGCAGCAAGTACCCGTCTCCAAGACAAGGCACCCGCCTATACATTGGGCAAAGGGGGGCAACACGGTCGCCCTTTCCAACCGCGTAAAATTGGCCAATGACCGCCAGGGGTCAAATTAAAAGAGACGGTGGCACCGCGACGTCAAAACTGCTCGAGAAGCAGTATTATACCCATTTCGCGCCCGGAAGCCTCCGGACAGTGTCAAAGGGCGCCAAGGAACTCCAACACAAGAAATTTTTAAAATTCAAAAAACAGAAATACCGATATTTCCGCTCAGGGCTTCCTCCGCGACAAAAAGCCGTACAACGTCGTCCTTCGACGTTCGAACGCTCCCAGAGGGAAGAAAGTTTATGACCTTTAACATATGCGACTCGGTCGATTTCGTTTAACGCGCCGCATTGAACGGTTCCCAGGGCGTGTCATAACGCAATTATTCGGACACCGGCCGCAATTGCCCGCACGACCCCGTTGCGTGAATGCCAGGGACCATGGCACCCGACTCCCCGACCCACCAAAGTTGTACGTACGAACCGCCGGATGCGTAAACCAAAGCCCGGCCAACCCAACTATCAGGGGCCAAGGCCCCGGGGGAACCACCCACCATCCACCATCCCCCTAGGGCCCACCGGTGCCATCCTCACCTTTCCGCCCTCCGGCCTGCCCCGGCGTGGCAGATTCCCCAGGCTCGCGTAGCCCCCAGCCAGCGTGGCAACAACCGCCCCGCAACCTGCGCCGAGCGCCCCGCGCCGCACCGCGCCCGCACCTAAAGGCCCCGAAGCTCCCGGGCGCAGCCATAGCAATGGAGCTCGGGACAACACTGATGTTTATTAATGGGTAGACTTGCAGAAGTCATAGGCTCACCGCCGAGTTAGATGCCACCTTGGCAACTTACGCCCGCAGCTGACCCGCAAGTACAGAAACATGCTTTTGTAACCAAAATGGATAATCACCCCCCTTTGTAAAAAGGCCCGGGCCCGAAAGCCAAGCCCCATTCAATAGTCTTTTCAACCAAACGGTCTCGGGAAACAAACGACAATCAAAAACCTTCCGGAAAACGACGAACATTCTACTGGTGAGAACCCTAAAGCCCAAGAGGAGATCCAAGATTGAATTTTAATATCATAAGAAATAAGGACCGGCGCCACACCGGGGCCTCATTTATTATAAAAATACTCACTGGTAACCGACACGCCTCGAATCTAAAGATTTAAAGGCCTATCTGTAGGTTAATGGAGGTCACGCGCCGATTCAATAGCTTGTATATTTACCAGCAGAGACACCCCATGCATCACCCAATCCGATTTCGAGACCTTTTATCCTTAGGAGACGCCTACCTCGCCGGGCGATTTCAATAAGCCAACCCGATGGAACTATACCTAAAACCCGGGGTCTGCATTGACGTTGTCAGAAACTAATTTCGGGGTTGCGCGTTGATGCAAACACACTTCCCCACGTAGTGGGACAACGACCGGATTGCGAATTTGCTATCGTAAAAAACGTCAACTGCCTTTGGGAGCATAGGGTACGATGACCAACCTCGACCACCGTCCGTGCTCTTGCAGGACCCCAAATCACCAAAACACAGTTTTAGAACTAAAGTCGACTGGCATAAGCTAAGTCACAGCAGATCTAAGCTCACCCATTTAGATACCAAACCCAACCCAAACACCCTCACGACGTGAATTCCCGCTCCCCATGCGTTCACAAGTCATGTCCAAAATGTCGTCGAGGGTCCCTAGGCTCCCGGTGGAGGAAAACCCCCGGGCCTTGCCAAAACGACATCGGACCTCTTTGGACGCAAGAGGCCCGATTCGGCCCACGTTGGATCCAACCGAGCGAAAACCGAAGGAGCTGCGGCCCGAACATCGTCCAAGATGGCTTAGCTAATTAGGAACGATGGTGGGAAGGACTACAACCTGCATCCCCACGGGCCTTCGGTTCCCAAAAGTCAAAAAAGGGGCGCCATCCAACTATGGCCACTCATCCAACCCGACAAGCCCACAGGTTTTGATGAGGGAAAAAGCGAAGGTCTGGCCGAAGTCCGAGGCTCAAGCCGCCCAGCTCACAACCGGTGACGCTCATCTCCCAAGGAGAGAGCGAGGTTGACCGGTTGAACATCTACCCCACCGCGTAATCACACCGAACGGAAAGGAAGTCGAATCGTTAATCAAAAAGTTAAAACCGAAAAGCCCCGGGCACCGATGGCATATCAAACCGCGCAAAAGATTCTTCCGACCATCTCATCAACCTCCTAGTCCAATCTATCCAGCTCTTTCCAGGGTTTTTCCAAACCGGAAGGATGCTGGAGTTTGGCTTCCCTCAAACCAAAAACCTCCAACCAACTTTCCTCCCCGCCCCATTAGCCTGCTTAAGGGCTTGGGAAAACCCATGAAAAGATAGTTTTGACCCGCCCAAGACTTTATCAGGTAATGGGCTCCCAATCCAGTCCAGTTCCTTTCGCCAAAATTCCTGTAAATCTGGCCATATCCGGAGCACATCAAACCCCATGACACGGGGCCAAACAGGAGCGCTTTTTCCTCGACGGGAAGGCGTTCGAGAAAGATACGAAATTTATACGTTATTGCCGGCCTGCCGTTTCCCGTACCATCATACGAGATTTCTCTGGAAGGAACGCCCGTTACCGCGTCGAGGGAACAAAATCCCAACCTCACCCGCACTGCCGGGTACCCCAAGGCCCGTGTTTAGCCCCGTCCCATTCACCCTCTACACCAACGACATCCCCAACTAAAAGTTGCACCCCTTTTCGCAGACGAACATGCATTTTACATCCGGCATATGTCCTATCTCCATCCAGCGACGTCTCCAAGTCGCGCCGGGCGCTTCCGGGACTGGTTTCGACGTTGGAGGATGAAATAAAACCATCCAAAAGCGGGCGTCTTGTTTACACAAATGGAGATCCCATCCAGCCGACCCTGACCACCCAATTCCATGGGTAAACAAAGTCAAACCCGGGGTAACCCTCGATAAACCCTCAGCCCGGGCCCGCATCAACGGTCAAAACAGAGGGCCTACGTCCTGGTCGCCTTTCCCTTTAATCAATCCCAAAAAGGTTGCTCTGCGCAACAAGGTGTTGCTATACAAAAAAAGTTATACGTCCAATCGACAGCCGTCCGGTGTTTCCCAGCATCCCAACAATATCCACAAACCCCAACCCTGCAAAACGGGTTCATACCGGGACGGGTGTTTTGGGGTGGCAACCTGGACCTGCAGGGACCTGGAATTGCCCTCCATTCAAACCTTTTAAACAACATCTATCAAATTTTTCGACCGGCTTGCAACATCCAAATGAGCTGGAGTAACGCCGCCGTTATACCACCAAATTGTTCATCCTAAACAAGGAAACACGTTAGATATGGGCGACCGCGCCATATCCAGATCCGGACGACGATAACGATCGTCAAGCACGTGTAAATCGTACTATCAAATATTGCCCCTCGCCGCCGAGGGCAACGCATACCCGTACCGATTTCGGCCGCGGGGATTCTCACCAACAGATAGGCGGTTTTGCTTAAAATTTGTCCAAAAGCAACATCGGCGAGGTTCGGCCCACCGGGCGCCCTCGATACATGTTGCTAACGGGTTAAAAGGATCAAAAGGATAACCGAGCGAGGTTCGGCCTCCTGGGCACCCTCGATTAGATGTGACGGTTTAAAATAAGTAGCCGGCCGGGCCGGGGCCCTCGGACTGCCAACAAATTAAGAGGGAAGCCTTGCCGCTTGTTGCAAGCCCTCGACCCGCCGGTTGTAAGGTTTACTCCCGGAAACCTAAAAAAACGATAAACGTAAACATATCGGGTTTTAAAATATCCCTTGAATAATGTTCATAAGTGGAATCCCAAGAATAAAACCTTTTCCGGACACGTCATCCATGGAATTGTCTCGATTTCAGTCTTTGCTATTTAAAATAGCGCCCGTATGCCCAAACCGGTAGTTGACGGTTAATACGGTGTTCTTTCGGTAAATTATCATTAGACTTGCCGACTTCTTTTTGATCAAGATTCATATCTGTTGTTTAAATATATCCTCGATATATTTGACCAAATGAATATCCCAGGATTTTTTTAATTGCGTTTACCATCCGTCTACTGAACATACCGATTTGTTTGATTACGGTCATTTCCCTTATTTAAAATAAAGGCCCGTATGTTTTTAAATGGTTTGACGGTTCAATATGTGTGTTCTTTCAAATTATCCAATACTTCCGACTTTTTTTGATTCATCTGTTGTTTAAAATATCCCAATAATCCAAAATAGACATCCCAGGATTTTAATTATTTAATTATCGGTACCGTCTACTAAACATGCCGATTTTTCGATAACGAGTCATTTTGCATTTAAATATAGCCCCGTAAAGCTTATAAATTATTGACGGTTCAATACATGTGTTCTTAGTCAAATTATCAACATTATCGCTTCTTTTGATAAGACCATATCTGTTGTTTAAATATTCCCGAGATAATCTTATAAATGGAATCCCAGGATTTAAAACTCGAAGCGGTACACGTTCCCAAACATAAGATTTGTTTCGATTACGGTCATTTTTTTAAACATTGCACCCGTATGCCCATTCTGTACTTTGGGTTCAATACGTGTGTTCTTTTCGGTTAGTTACCAACATGTACTTTCCGATTTCTTCGATCAAGATTCAATTGTTTTTAAATATATCCTCGAATAACGTTCATAAGTGAACATCCCAAGATTTTTAAAAACTTTTGTGCGGACACTGTTACCAAAATGCCGAATTGTTTAATTAGAGTCGTTTTGCTATTTAAATATAGGCTCCGTATAAGCCCATACAACGGTATGCATTGACGGTTCAATACTTGTGTTCTTTTCGGTAAATTATCAACTTGTCTTGCGATTTCTTTGATCAAGCTTCATATCTGCTGTTTAAATATATTCCTTGGATATAGTCAATCATAAATGGACATCCCAGAATTTTTAAAATAGCGTTATCGCGGTACACTGTCTACTCAAACATGCCGATTTGTTTCGATTACGAGTCATTTCGTTATTTAAATATAGGCCCGTATAGTTCATATAACGGATGCATTGACGGTTCAATACTTGTGTTCTTGCGGTAAATTATCATCCTGTACTTGCCGATTTCTTTGGATCAAGATTCATATTCGTTGTTAAGATATCCTCGATATAATCGTTCATAAATGGACATCACAGGATTTTCATTATTGAATTATCGCGGTACACCGTTCTCAAAACATGCCGATTTGTTTCTGATTACGAGTCATTTTGCTTTTAAAATAGCACTGTATAAGCCCATATAACTGTATGTATTGACGGTTCAATACGTGTGTTCTTTCGGTAAATTATCAACATGTACTTGCCGACTTCTTTTGATCAAGATTCATCTGTTGTTTAAATATATCCTTCGATATAATCGTTCATCAATAGACATCCTAGGATTTTCATTATTGAATTATCGCGGTACACTGTCTACTCAAACATGCCGATTTGTTTCGATTACGAGTCGTTTCTGCTATTTAAATATAGGCCCATATTTCATATAACTGTAAGCCTTGACAGTTCAATGCTTGAGTTCTTTTCGGTAAATTATCAACATGAACCTTGTAATTCTTTTGATCAAGATTCATATCTGTTGTTTAAATATATCCCTCGATATAATCGATCATAAATGGACATCCCAGGATTTTCATTATTGAATTATCGCGGTACACTGTCTACTCAAACATGCCGATTTGTTTCGATTACGAGTCATTTCTGCTATTTAAATATAGCGCTCATATAAGCTCCATACAACGGTATGCATTGACGGTTCAATACGTGTGTTCTTTCGGGAAATTATCAACATGTACTTGCTGATTTCTATTGATCAAGATTCATCTGTTGTTTAAATATATCCTCGATATAATCGTTCATAAAAGACATCCCAGGATTTTAATTATTTAATTATCGCGGAACGTTCACCAAACATGCCGATTTGTTTCGATTACGAGTCATATCTGGATATAAATATAGCGCCCGTATAGCCCATATAACGAATGCATTGAGGTTCATTACTTGGTACTTGGGTAAATTGTCAACCTGTATTTGCTGATTTCTTTTGATCAAGATTCATATCGTAGTTTAAATATATTCCTTGATATAGTCAATCAAAATGGACATCCCAGAATTTTTAAAAAAAGGTTATTGGGAACCAATCAAAATGCCGATTTTTTTGATTACGAGTCATTTTTCTATTTAAATATAGGCCCGTATGTTTCCATATAAGAATGCATTGAGGTTCATTACATGTGTACTTGGGTAAATTGTCCATGTACTTGCGATTTCTTTTGATCAAGATTCATATCTGTTTTTTAAATAAATCCTGATATATTTGATCAAAATAGAATCCAGGATTTTATTATTAATTTCCCGGTACACTGTCATCAAACATGCGATTTGTTTCGATTAGTGTTTCTGTTTTAAATATAGGCCCTTCCCCAATAACGGTTGCATTGACATTAATGCTTGAGTTCTTCGAAATTATCCATGAACTTGCGATTCTTTTTGATCAAGATTCATATCTGTTGTTTAAAATATCCTGCTATTCGATCATAAATGACATCCCAGGATTTTCATAATTGGTTTAAGGGACACGTCTACTCAAACATGCGATTTGTTTCGATTACGAGTCATTTCTGCTATTTAAAATAGGCCCGTATGCCCATACAACGGATGCATTGACGGTTCAATTGTGTTCTTTCGGTAAATTATCAACATGTACTTCGGGACTTCTTTTTGATCAAGATTATATCTGTTGTTTAAATATACCCGATTTATTTGATCATAAAATGAAAATCCCAGGATTTTCATAATTGCGTTTACGCAGTACACGTCAACTCGAACATACCGATTTGTTTCGATTACGAGTCATTTTGCTATTTAAAATAGCCCCGTATGTATATGCAATATGCATTGACGGTTCACGTGTTCTTTCGGTAAATTATAACATGTACTTTGGACTTTTTGATCAAGATTCATCTGTTGTTTAAATATATCCTCGAAATAATCGTTCAAAATAGACATCCCAGGATTTTATTATTGAATTACGCGGAACCCGTCTACCAAACATGCGATTCGTTTCGATTACGAGTCATTTCGTATTTAAAATAGGCCCGTAAGCCCAATAACGAATGCATTGAGGTTCATTACATGTACCGGTAAATTGTCCACCTGTATTGCGATTTCTTTTGATCAAGATTCATATCTGTTGCTTAAATAAAATCCCTCGAATTTGATCAAAAAGATATCCCAGATTTTTTAATTGAATTATCCGGCATGTTACCAAAATGGATTTGTTTTGATTAGAGTCGTTTTTTTTAAATATAGCCCTGTAACCCATATAACGTAAGCCTTGACAGTTCAATGCTTGAGTTCTTTTCGGTAAATTATCAACATGAACTTGGACCTTTTTTGATCAAGATTCATATTGTTGTTTAAATATATCCCCGACATATTGATCAAAATGGACATCCAGGATTTTCATAATTGCGTTTAAGCGGGACACTGTTACCAAACATGCCGATTTTTTGATTACGAGTCATTTCGGGTTTTTAAATATAGTCCTTTCCCATACAACGGTATGATTGAGGTTAATACGTGTGTTCTTTTCGGAAATTATTAAAGTACTTCCGACTTCTTTTGATCAAGATTCATATCTTTGTTTAAAATTATCCCCGATTTATTTGATTAAAATGAAAACCCAGGATTTTTATAATTGCGTTTACGCAGTACACTGTCAACTCGAACATACCGATTTGTTTCGATTACGAGTCATTTCTGTATTTAAATATAGGCCTGTATAAGCTCATATAACTGTATGCATTGACGGTCAATAGGTGTTTTTTCGGAAATTATCAACATGTACTTGCCGACTTCTATTGATCAAGATTATGTGTTGTTTAAAAATATCCCTCGATATAATCGTTCATAAATAGACATCCCAGATTTTAATTATTTAATTATCGGGTACACCGTCTACCCAAACATGCCGATTTGTTTCGATTACGTGTCATTTCTTATTTAAATATAGCGCTCCGTATGAGCCCTATAACGGAATGCATTGACGGTTCATTACTTTGTACTTGCGGTAAATTGTCAACATGTACTTGCTGATTTCTTTTGATCAAGATTCATATCTGTAGTTGAAATATATCCCTTTGATATAATCGTTCATAAGGACATCCCAAGATTATTAAAAACGGTTGTCGCGGTACACTGTTACTCAAACATGCCGAATTGTCTCGATTTCGAGTCATTTCTGCTATTTAAATATAGCGCCTGATAAGCCCATACAACGGCATGGATTGACGGTTCAATACGTGTGTTCTTTCGGTAAATTATCATTATGCCTTGCTGACTTCTTTTGATCAAGATTCAATTCGTTGTTTAAATATATCCCTCGATATATTTGATCAAAATGAATATCCCAGGATTTTCATAATTGCGTTTACGCAGTACACCGTCTACCTGAACATACCGATTTGTTTCGATTACGAGTCATTTTCGCTATTTAAATATAGCGCCCGTATGCTTTTATAACTGTATGCATTGACGGTTCAATACGTGTGTTCTTTGGAAATTATCACATATACTGTGACTTCTTTGATCAAGATTCATCTGTTGTTTAAATATATCCCTGAAATAATCGTTCATAAATAGACATCCCAGGATTTTAATTATTTAATTATCGCGGTACACTGTTCACTCAAACATGCCGATTTTTTTTCGATAACGAGTCATTTCTGCATTTAAATATAGCGCTCCATATGGTTCATATAACTGATGCATTGAGGTTCAATACATGTGTTCTTTAGTCAAATTATCAAATGTACTTGGACTTCTTTTTGATCAAGATTCATATCTGTTGTTTAAATATATCCCTCGAGATAATCGTTCATAAATGGAATCCCAGGATTTAAAACTGCGTTATAGCGGTACACCGTCTACTCAAACATAACGATTTGTTTCGATTACGAGTCATTTCTGCTATTTAAACATTGCACTCCGTATAAGCCCATATAACTGTATGCATTGACGGTTCAATACGTGTGTTCTTTCGGTTAGTTACCAACATGTACTTTCCGATTTCTTCGATCAAGATTCATATCTGTTTTTAAATATATCCTCGGACATAATCGTTCATAATGAACATCCCAAGATTTTAAAAACTGCGTTGTCGCGGCACACTGTTCATCAAACATGCGAATTGTTTCAAT
>JAGSMT010000878.1:0-29565 GCA_029286875.1 Lamproptera curius
CCATTAAAACCCAGCGTTAGCCAGACAACGTTTCATAGATTTTCCTCTTCGCGCATCAGGTTTTCACGTAAAGTTTATCAATAGCTATTTTTATGACAAAAACAAGACCTTAGCTTTAAATGCTGGTAATATTGAAAAAATAATAGCTTTATTGACAGTTTTGATAGCTGCAATCATGCAATGCATGTGAATAATTCTATAAAAATTGCGATAATATGATAAAATGCCAGCCTAATTATTATTAGGTCTTTTAAAATTGAAGAAAACCGAGTAAAAGCCCGCCCATGAGTAAAGACAACCATAATAGACCGGTAGAACCGATGAACCGCCCCAATAGCCGCAAAGTTTTTATTAAAACCTATGGCTGCCAGATGAATGTTTATGATAGCCAACGCATGAGCGATAGCTTGAGCGCGGAAGGCTATATTGCAACAGATACGGCTGAGGATGCGGATTTAATATTGGTCAATACCTGTCATATTCGGGAAAAAGCGGCTGAAAAACTTTATTCTGACCTTGGGCGTTTGCGGGTGATGCGCGATGGGCAAGATCGCCCCATTACCATCGGCGTCACTGGCTGCGTTGCGCAGGCCGAGGGCGAAGAGATTATTCGCCGTGCGCCCAGCGTTGATCTTGTTGTTGGGCCACAAACCTATCATCGGTTACCGCAAATCTTGCGCGATGTGGAAAGCGGCAAAAAAATTGTTGAAACCGAATATGCGGTTGAAGATAAATTCAAGCATTTGCCTTTGCCAAAGCGTGAAGCGGTGGCAAGCCGCGGTGTGAGCGCCTTCTTGACTGTGCAAGAAGGGTGCGATAAATTTTGCACATTTTGCGTTGTTCCCTATACACGCGGCGCGGAAAGTTCACGACCAGTTGCGCAAATTATGCGTGAAGCCCACCGCCTTGTCGATTCGGGTGTGCGCGAAATCACCTTGCTTGGCCAAAATGTCAATGCTTGGCACGGCAAGGGCGAAGACGGCAAATCATGGCGCTTGGGTGAGCTGCTTTATAAGCTTGCTGAGATTGATGGCATTAAACGCCTGCGTTATATGACAAGCCACCCTAATGATATGGATGATGGCCTTATTGCCGCCCATCGCGATCTTGATAAATTAATGCCCTATTTGCATTTACCCGTACAGGCTGGCTCTAATTCTATTTTAAAAGCCATGAACCGCCGCCACAGCGTCGATGATTATTTACGCCTCATTGAGCGCATGCGTGAAGCCCGCCCCGATATAGCACTATCTGGCGATTTTATTGTTGGCTTTCCGGGGGAAAGTGATGAAGATTTCAAGGCAACCATTCGCCTTGTTGAAGAGGTGTTTTATGCCTCGGCCTATTCGTTCAAATATTCGCCGCGCATCGGCACCCCAGGTGCTGATATGAAAAATCAGGTTGAAGAAGCAATTAAAGACGAACGCTTACAAGAATTGCAAGCCTTGCTGATTAAGCAACAGCGCGAGTTTTTACGTTCCAAAATTGGCGTAACCACCGATGTTTTGGTGGAACGCAAAGGCCGCCATGACGGGCAAATGATTGGCCGCTCGCCTTGGTTATTGCCGATTGCCGTTACAACCAGCGCTCCAACGGGTGATATGATCCGCGTAAAAATTGGTGAAGCAGGCCCAAATAGCCTTGTCGGCTACCCGCTTGACGACATTGCAAAGCCAACCACTCTACCAACCGCCTTATCGGCATGATGATATTCATAACATATTTTGATGCTGTTGAGTGCGCATTTTATTGTTGATAAAATTGGCAATTTTTTAATATCGATAATAAATGGCAAAAATATAAATATTATTGACATTTATTATTGATAAATATTTAAAATATTAAGGTTTCAAACAAGTTTCATTTATTCGCTATTTGTTTGATTTTACAAAATTTTTGAACGAAAATGCTTCACAAATTTAGACAAATTTCTTAAACTTATTAACCTTAAACTAATTAACAATGTTAAACCATTTAATGCCAAACCATATATCGTATCATTTCGCACTTTAGGGGAAAACGTTTGAGCGAAAAGAGTGAGACCGGAAAGAATAAAGTTATTGTAAAAAGTGGTGCCTCAGATTTGGACCATATTGTTTTAACTTTTGACAGCAATCGCGAATCTATGGCCGTTTTTGGACATTTTGATGAAAATCTTGCCCGTATTGAACAAAAGCTTGGTGTTGATTTAAGAGCCCATGGCAATGAAGTCACGCTGCGCGGTGATGCAACGGCGACAGCGCAAGCCCGCCGCGCCCTTGACCATCTTTATCAATTGGTAAAGCAAGGGCAAAGCCCTAATTTATCCGATACTGATGGTGCTATTGCCATCGCCATTGCGCCCGAGCCGCAACTTGAATTACCGTCAATGGAGCATAGTGCCAAGCAACGCATTGCCCATATCTCTACGCGCAGAAAAACCATTTATGCTCGCACCCCAACGCAAGATGCCTATATGCGGGCAATGGATCGTGCTGAATTGGTGTTTGGCGTTGGCCCTGCTGGTACGGGTAAAACCTATCTTGCCGTTGCCCATGCGGCACAATTATTGGAGCGCGGCGTGGTTGACCGCATTATTTTATCGCGCCCAGCGGTGGAAGCGGGTGAAAGGCTTGGCTTTTTACCCGGAGACATGAAGGAAAAGGTCGATCCTTATTTGCGCCCACTTTATGACGCGCTTTATGACATGATGCCGGCAGATAAGGTTGAACGTGCTATTGCGGCAGGCGTCATTGAAATTGCGCCGCTTGCTTTCATGCGCGGTCGCACCCTTGCCCATTCAGCCATTATTCTTGATGAGGCGCAAAATACCACAGCCATGCAAATGAAAATGTTTTTGACCCGCCTTGGTGAAGGTGGGCGGATGATTATTACCGGAGATCCAAGTCAAGTGGATTTACCAATGGGGCAAAAATCTGGCCTTGTGGAAGCATTGCGCATTTTGCAAAATGTTGAAAATATTGTAACCGTGGCTTTCAAAAGATGGTTCGTCATCCCCTTTTTGCGGCAATTCTCCCCAGATCGCGTTTATGAGGCAAAGAAAGGCAGGCTGACAAATTTGGTGAAAATAAGAAAACGTGCGGGCAAAAGGCAAAAGATGGATGGGACATGCCCCAAAGTAACCGCGACAAACAAATTGAAATTACTTGTCATTGAAGATATGGCTTGGGCAAGAAAATTTCCATTTAGCGCATGGGGTTGAGGAACTTTTGTTTGCGACAATGTTAAAGCGGAAACCTTTTTTACCAATGATGAAGCGATTAGGGCCATCAATGCTGAGTGGCGCAATAAGGATAAGGAAACTAATGTTTTGTCTTTTCCAGCTTTTCCCGTAAAACCAGGTGAAGAACCCAATGTTATGCTTGGTGATATTATTCTTGCCCGCGAAACAATCGAGCGTGAGGCTTTAGAGGAAAGCAAGCCTTTTGATAATCACCTCACCCATCTTTTTGTGCATGGTCTTTTGCATCTTTTAGGCTATGATCATGAAAATGATGAAGATGGCGAGATTATGGAAGGCTTGGAGCGTGATATTTTAGCAAAGCTTGCTATTCCAGACCCCTATGCATAAAACAACATTTAAAGTCATATTACGACACTTAAAAAAAAATAAACTTTGGATTTTATACTAAATAGATCTATATTTTTAATCTGCCAAAGCAATCAAAACAGAAACCCAAAAACGACAATGGCGATAAACCCACAACCCTACACCCCCTAGGACAAAAGGGGGTGACGATCAAAGCGAACGCAAAACCTAAAGCCCTCCCTTTAAATTTTTTCGTTTTAGTTCCGAAATTTGATGATAGTGTAAAAAACTCTCGATGGCTCCTTTCGCCGAACGTTTGATGGAAACGGTGGAATTCCCGGGCCGTGCCCGCCCATGTGATACCGCGCCGAATCAAATTCGTATTGATACCCTTCCGAACGTTAAAAGCTATTTGAAAAATCGGGCCATTCGCGCAAGCCTGTTTATGCGCAAACGCAAATATCCCTGGATGGTTCATTTGCAATTAAATTTTTACCCCTCGCCAGCGCTCCAAAAATGCGCTTTAGATCCAAAAGGTTGATTTAAGTAAAACCATTGGCGAAATTGACGTTCTTCGTAATTATTGTTCCCGATTCCGCCTTCCAGCCTTAAACCCACAAACCCCGCCCAAATGGCCTCCTTATTGATGAGCATGGTGGTACCGATGGTCTTGCCTCGATGGAAGATGTCTTTGAGCTGGTGGTTGGCGACATTGAAGGGCGAAATGATGATGATGATTTGATTGTCAAAAGATGGCGTGCTGGTTTTGATCCCGCGGAACGTGAACTCCACTTTTGGTGGGGATATGCATTTTGATTTGGCGGTTTCGATTGGCGGTTTTTCATTCTTGATCCTTCCGCTACCGGTGAAACATAAACCGTCATTGGCTGCTTCCAGATATTGAGGGACGCCCCGCATCAGGCGCATTAAAATCAAACGTTTGCCGATTGGTGGGCTTTAAAGCTATACAGTTTATTAAATACAAGCCGTTTGATATTCCCATCAAACGCACTTGCCCATTCCCAAATTTCTTCCCGCCGCCTATGGAAAGATTGATAATTTAATTACCTGGACTGAAATTTAAAACCCCTCGTTTAAAATAGCTGTTTAAATCCCAGCATCGATGTATTTGTCCCATTTGAGTTTCTTTTTATTTTTTTCAATCATTTCGATACTTAAAGTTTTTGCGCAATATTATGGAAAGCTTTAATCTTGGTCTTCATGGGTATTGGGTTACAAATTTGTATTTTTAAACAAAGTTTAAAATTGTCTAAAATCAATCTAGACGCTGGCATTAAAAAACTGCATATAAATTATCATGCTAAAAATTCAAAAGAACCAGATTTTGGTTAACAGTCATTAAAATATTATTTTATTTATATTTTGATCGAAATTTTAAAAGGAAAAGGGCCCTTAATTGACGGCTTCAAGCGCTTGACTGGCCTAAGGCGGCAATTGGTGGCCTTTCTTCTTGGCGCTATTATGGCCTTTGCCTTGACACCTTTTTTTGTTTTATACCCCTTTTGGGTACGGGTTTAAAACGGAATTACCGGGCTTTAGGAAATATGGTCTCATTGCTCTTACTGGTTGGAGTTTCGGTTTTGGCTATTTTGTCTTCGGACTTTGGTGGCTGGCAAGTGCGATGCTTGTCGATCTTACCACCTATTATTGGGCGATACCCTTTGCGGTTTTTGGCCTGCCGGCTTTTTTAGCGCTTTATTATGGGCTTGCAACTCTTCTTGCTACACTCATTAACCCTAACTCCTATGGCCGCATCCTTGCATTAAGTTTAACTTTTGGTCTTGCCGAGTGGCTGCGCGGCGTTGCCTTTACTGGCTTTCCATGGAACAGTATTGGCTATAGCGCCATGCCAAGCCTTTTAACCATGCAAATCGCCTCACTAATCGGCGTGTTAGGGGTAAATTTTATCGCAGTTTTGGTCTATGCCACCCCCGCTATTCTTGCAGAGCCGCATAAAGCGAAAGTGCCTTTTTTAATAGCGATAGTCATTATTATTTTTGACCTTGGTTTTGGTGCCTATCGCCTAAGTTTTGCACCCTACAACACTGAAACCAACCAAGGCTTAAGGGTACGCCTTGTGCAACCTTCTATCGATCAAAGCCAAAAGCTTGACGAAGACATGGCGCAAAAAAATTTGGAAGACTTGGTCGTTTTATCCATCACCCCAAATCCCCAAAGTGATAAGAAGCCCGACATTATTATTTGGCCTGAAACCGCTGTCCCCTATTATCTCGATTATGCAGCTGGCGTCAGATCATATTTAGCAAGCATCTTGCAAGATAAGCAATTATTACTGATGGGCACGGTGCGACTTGATATGGATGATAATGGCGAGCAGCACTTTTATAATTCAATGCAGCTCATGGATAAAACAGGTGAGATTATCGCTTATGCCGATAAAGCTCATTTGGTTCCCTTTGGTGAATATATGCCCTTTAGCGCGTTTTTTAAACAATTTGGCTTGAATGGAATTGCCGAAACCGTCGGCGGCTATAGTGCTGCTAAGACTCATAACACCATGACATTATCGCGCCAATTAACGATTTTACCGCTTATTTGCTATGAAGCGATTTTTCCAAATGAAATGACCTATAGCGGCGAAAAACCCAATCTCATTGTGAACCTGACCAATGATGCTTGGTTTGGTCAAACACCTGGCCCTTGGCAACATTTCCAACAAGCACGTTTACGAGCCGTTGAACAAAATATGCCACTTGTGAGGGCAACCAATAATGGCATCACGGCCGTTATCGACCCTTTTGGAAGAATCATGGGCCAATTGGAACAAAATAGTATTGCATTTCTTGACGCACCAGTTCCAAACTATAGGGCTCCAGATTGGCTCAATCTTTCAAATAGTAAACAAATTTTATCTATAATTATATTTTTATCAATATTTAGTGGGCTTTTAAGGGTTGGGCACAACCGCACATCAATTGACAATAGGAAATTATTATTATGATATGGAAGCATTGCGACAGAGATTTTTCATGAAAAATCATCTGGTATGGGTACCTAATTGTAACATTTTTAATGGCTAGGGAAGTGCTGCGAAGCGCAGATATAATGACAGAAAAGAAAAAACAACCAGATCCAATCGATGTTTATGTGGGCAGCCGCATTCGCTTGCGGCGCAATATTATTGGTCTTAGCCAAGAAAAGCTTGGCGAGCAACTTGGAATTACTTTCCAGCAGGTGCAAAAATACGAGAAGGGTACAAATAGGGTGGGTGCAAGCCGCTTACAAGCCATTGCTAATACGCTCGATGTTCCGGTATCCTTCTTTTTTGAAAATGTATCAAACAGTGAATTACAAGATGGTTTTGCCGAAAGCAGCATAAACCCTTTGGAAACGGTTTCAAGTGAAGAGGGTTTGCAACTCATCCGCGCTTTTACCAATATTAAGGATCCCAAAGTACGGCAAAAAATCATTGACCTCGCCAAAGCATTGTCACAGGATGAAAAAATTACAAATAGTTAGAATTAAAATACACACCATCTGCAACAAACTCAGACAATTTTTCTAACCACATGATTTTATATTGAATATATAAAATATATTATTCGAATCGCCTATTAAAATCTATATTTTGATATCAGAGGGAAACATTTTATTTCATGCAAAATCAATTAAATATGAATATTATAACTATTGCAAATTACCCCTTAGATTTTTTATCGCGCTGTGAATATTGATTCGAATAAAATATAAACACTAAACACAATCAAGGCAAAATTCATAAGCATTTTCAGTAAAATTTCAACCAAATTTTACGGTTAACCAAGTAAATAATTTAAAAAAATTACTACCCAAATAATAAATGAATTACTTTAGCAATAAATTATGTTGTTTAAAATGCAACGTCCCGTTATGTAACGGGCGCACTCAAGAATTATCAGCCTAGAATGCACCCATAAAATCAATGACAACAAATAGGCTTATTCTTCTTCTGCACCATCTGTTGCAATTTTTTCAATGGCTTTTTTCATATAATCCGCAACATCCTTATCTGGATAGGTAACGGGAAAATCGCCAACAGTTTTTTTAACCAGCTCATTATAGTTTTGCTGCATTAGCATATTTTCAATTTGCGGCTTCACATCGGCATATTCTGGTGGTTTTTTATCGCGAATATCTTCCACCTTAATAACGTGCCAACCAAATGGTGATTGTACTGGTGTTTTGGTATATTCACCAGCTTTAAGAGCGAAAGCAGCTTCTTCAAAAGCCTCTACCATTTGCCCCTTGGTAAAATAACCAATATCACCACCAAGCGAGGCAGATGAGTCTTTGGAGACTTCTTTGGCTACTTTTTCAAAGTCTTCGCCGGTTTCTAAACGCTCAATGACTTTTTTAGCATCAGCTTCATTGTCGACAAGAATATGGCGGGCATGCACTTCAACTTCCTTCGGCATGCTGGCGATTTCTTTGTCATAAAAAGCTTTTATATCTGCTTCTTTAACCGTTTGCTTTAGCTTTTCAGCAACATAAGCCTGTTGCAATCCGCTTTCGTGCACCAATTCTGAACGCATTTTAAAGGCTGGGTCTTGGTCAAGCTTATCTTTGATGGCAGCCGTTGAAAAAGCTTTCAGCGAGACATAAACTTCCAAGGCACGCATGCGGCGCTGTGCCAAAGTTTCTGGTGAACCTGGCGCAATGACATTAGCCCATTCATCAAGCTCCTTGGCAGTCATTTTTTTACCATTAACCACGGCAACGACGTCATCTGGTTTGAAAGTTTTTGTTTCTGCCTTGCTTACCGCAACAGCCTCTGGCTGTGGTATAGCAGGGCTTTCGGTTTCCTGCGCATGTACAAGCAAATTGCTTCCCAAAATAAAGGTAGAAGCCACCAACATGGCTTTCAATTTCAACTTCATTTAAAACTCCTTAACAGGCAGAGAGCGCCTTGCCCCCTTGAATAAATACGGTCTATCACGGAAAAGTTGCATTTTTTTAAAGAATTCATCAACATTAATAAAAATTACACAATGAAAATCTTCCTGTTCATTTTCATTTAATTTTACCCAATAAATCCATCAAATGACAAGTGATTATCAGATAATATCAATGAGTATCGCTTAAAAGCAATTTATCAAAATTACATTCAATTCATATTGAAAGCTAAAATTTTATATAAATACCTTCCCTATAAATACCTTCCAATGACTCTAGCGAGGATAAAGGCAAAATTTTGATTTGCAAAGCGTTATAGTAAATTTTTTATAATTTCTTTTTATATTTAAACATGAAAAACAACTAATAAATCTCTATAGTTTCAATAATATCTTAGTAAATATATTCTTTAGCGTAAAATACATTACTGCCAACAATATATTAACTTAACATCAGAATTATAGATAAATTATAACTTTAAAAAATATTGATTGTCATATTTATATTGATAACTTTATGTTATAAAATTTAAAAAATTATTATATCGCTACATTCTTTTTCTGACAAAACCATATCGTTACATTTAACCCAATACTATAAGGGTAACTATCTATTATAACTCGGGCCAATTTAATGAATATGCTTGGCCCCATTCAAAAAAAAGTTGAAATAAAATATATTTGCCAACATCGTTTCAATTTAACGTTAAAAATCGTAAATTTAACATATTCTTCCCATATAAAAGCAGAACTTATGAAAACAATTCAAGCTCCAAACCTTATTGTCAAATAACTAGCGCAATCTATCTAGCCAATAATCATTCAAATTCAACAGGCACTGTAAATCTTTTCGATCCTGGTCATTTAGAGCGTTTTCCGAAAAGTGTGGAGCGGTTTTCGGATAAAAAACGCGCTGTAGACAGTAGATTAGAGCGCCGATCTGATTCAATCAGATCGAAATGCGCTCTAGCGAGCCAGAGTCTATAAAAAAATCAAATAGAGGCGCAGGTAAAACCGAAATAGAATTATCATCACCATTTTGCTTTTCTTCGGCTTCTTTTTGTAATTTTAATGCTAATTCTGGGAAAATTCCCCCAATTACAGAAAACCAGCAATCGCAACCTGCACTTAGAGCGTTTTCCGAAAACCGCTTCACACTTTTGGGAAAACGCTCTAGCCCATCGCCTTTTACTTAAAAGGGATTAAACTTTTTAAGAAGATAAAGGCCAAATCAGCCAATAATTTTTCAAATTATGTCATCATATCGGGGCAATAACCACAATTACATTTTATCGAATAATATTCACCATGCGCAAAAAATCCTTAAGCGGCGATAAAACTGGGTGTTTGAGATTACGCATGAGGTAATCAGTTATACGCGGTAAATGCTTCAAATAATGGGGTTTGCCATCACGTTTATCTAAGCGAACAAATATGCCAAGTAATTTACAAGCGCGCTGCGCGCCTAAGATCGCATATAAAACTGGCGAAACTGCTTTTCATTAAAATAGCTGTCAAGCAAGGTGCGCTTGGCACAATAATGGCGAATAAGCGCTTCTTCGGTTGGGGCTGCAATAGAAACACGCGCATCTTGTGCCAATGACACCACATCATAGGCCGTTGGCCCTATTTGTGCATCTTGAAAATCAATAAGACCGATGCGATTGTGACCTTGACGCTCTGCACACCAAAAAATATTGGGGGAATGATAATCGCGCATCACCAAAGTTTTAGGCGCAATTTCAAGTTCATCAAAGAGCACATCCCAAATCTGGTAATAATATTCGCGCATTTGGTCAACTGGTTCTATCTGCGAAATAAACGGCAAATACCAATCAAGCAAAAGTTGCGTTTCAATATGTAAAGCATCACGCTCATAATTTGGAATTTCAATGCTTAAATCTTGCCACACCACATGTTTTGGCCAATCAATCTCATGAAAATCGGCCAAAAATGCAACCGCGGCTAAATAACGTTCAATAATTGGCAATCGGCGTTGATCAATAATGCCCTCCTGCCCCAAATATTCTAAAAGCAGCAAACCACTATCAAAGTCGCCGGCATAAATTTCGGGTGCATTAAAGCCTTGTTCGCGAATAATCCGATCAATTCCAACAAATTGATCAATGCTTTGAGCAAGACCGGCGGTTTTGGCGTAACTTGGCCCTGCTGTTTCAAGCACTTCCATTTGCGGGGCATCCATTAAGACCTCACACTGATCCGCCCCATAGGTAATAAGCTCATAAGCTCGAACCGATGCATCGCCATTTAAAAAATGCCTTTTAGCGTCTGCGCGGTCATAACGGATCAAGAAATCGCGGATAACCGCAGTGCGCCGCAAACGCAATGCCGCTTCATCTCCTACTGAAATAATAACCTTGCGCCCGTCATTATCTTCAAGAATTTTAAGCGAGAAAGTTGGCCTCGGTAACAGTCCTGTCGCTTTATCAGGCCACTCAACAATCAAAACACCATTATCTAATGCTTGTTCAAGACCAAGTTCATAAACGTCTTCAGGGCTGCTTATGCGATAAAGATCAGCATGGCAAATGGGCAAACGCAAGTCATTATAGGATTGAACAAGAGTGAAAGTGGGGCTTGGCACGTCCAATGTTTCATCATCTGCAACAGTTTGAATAATGGCGCGTGCAAGGGTCGATTTCCCCATGCCCAAATCACCCTCAAGAGTTATAAGATCACCCTTTTTTAAAGTTAGGGCAAGGTCTTCACCAAAACGTTTTGTGGCATCTTCATTACTCAAGTAAAGGGTAATTTCCATAGCAATATAATCTTTCCTATTGAACTTTATTCATGTGTTATGTGCCGGTTTATAACCTTTATGGGAAAACGACAGATAACGGTAGTGCCTTTATCAGAACCAGTAACAATTTCAACCGAACCATTATGAAGCTCGACAAAACTCTTGACGATGGAAAGTCCAAGTCCCGCACCAGGTTTGGTACCATGATGAGCGTGCGTAGAAAAGCGTTTAAAAACATTGGCAACAATATCTTCAGGTATCCCACCACCATCATCATGAACAATGAACATAATATTGTCGTGATCCATAAGGGCAGCAAAACCAATGATTGAATTTTGCGGGGCAAAATTGGCTGCATTGGATAGAATATTAAAAAGAACTTGCCGCACACGCGCGCCATCAGCCTCAAAGCTAACAAGCCCATCGGCAATTTGCAAATCAAGTTGAATATTATTTTCAATCAAGCGCTCGTCAATACGGCTTGCGGCGCTTTGCATCACTTCTAATATATTAACCTCGCCAATATCCAATTCCATAATACCAGCATCAACCGTTGCCAAATCAAGAATATCATTGACAATATTTAATAACTCCACCGATTCAGACGCTATATGAGAAAGATAATCAACTTGGCGACTATTTAACTCACCAAAGCTTGGCGTGCGTAAAAGATCGGTAAAGCCAATAATATTGGTAAGCGGCGTGCGCAATTCATAAGATACGTGACTAACAAATTCATTGCGCAATCGATCGGCAATCTCCAATGCCTCGTTTTTTTCATGCAAGGCTCGGGCAATATTGATGCTATCAGTCACATCAACAAAGGTTAGCATGGTTTGGCCAAGCGGCAAGGGCACCAGGGCATAATCGGCAACCGCACCGTTTTTTAAATCAATTCTTCCCTTTTTCGAATCGCGCTTATCGGCAAAATCGGTAATGGCATTGGCAATATCATGCCAATCATCATCCACTGCTTGTGGTACAGCAAAAGCTTCAATTTTTGAAATATGCGTACCTTCAACGCATAATTCGGCCGGTAATTCCCACATCGCCGCAAAAGCAGGGTTAGAAAGGCGCATCAAACCATCTGAGCCAAAAACCGCCACCCCTTCATAAAGATTATCAAGCGTTTCGCCTTGAATGCGAATAAGCGAATTATAACGTCCTTCAAGATTGAGTTTTTCCGTCAAATCTTCATAAAGCCAAGTCACCCCTCCTTGAGGATGGGGATTGGCAATTACGCGCAAGGTGCGCCCATCGGGTAAGTTCCAAATGGTCATTTTTGGTTCAAGAGAACGGTAGGATTCAAAAAGGTCTTCTTTCCATTGGCGCCAATGGGGTGTCTCGTTTAAAATTCCCCGTTCGCGCAAGCGATCGAGCAGCAGCGCGTGGCTAGGATGGCTTTCAAGAAAAGCAACATCTAACGGCCATAGGGCACTAAAGGATTGATTAAAAAATTCAAGCTTTTGATCAGGGCTAAAAATGGCAACGGCAGTAGATAATTGGTCAAAGGTTTCTGAATAGCCTTGCACCACGCGCTTTAATTCATTGCGCAGTAATTCACTTTCGGTTTTATCACTAGCAATCGCTGCCGAGCCAATGCCCCCAGCAATTGACGTTACATCAAGGACGCGCCGCTCGCCATCAATGGCCATGGTGGTGCGGCCATGGAAAACCTCGCCATTTTTATGGCTTACCCCTATTTTATCGCGAAAAGCCGCATTTAACAATTCATGGTCAGGGCCGCTAACCCGAAAATAGGCGCGGTTACCCCAAACAATATTGGCCCCAAATTTTAAAATTACTTTCACCATTAAGCCCCAAGGGGTTTCAAAGTTTCCCAACTTCCCAACGGTTTTTTGCAAAATTTCCCTTTTTCACTTGAAACGAAAAAATTTGCCCAAGGCATGCCCAACGTTTCCTAAAAATTTTTTTGCAAACAAACTTTTAATCCGCCCAACAATTTGGTAAACCAAAAAAGGGGGTACCCCAACTTTCCATTAAAAAACATGGTTTTCACTTATGGGAAAAACACATTTTCCTTTTCCCTCCAAAATCACAAATTTCCTTGGCAAAATTTTGGGTTAAAAGATTAAAAAATATTTGCACCCAAAGTAACAAGGTTTTTTTAAGTTTGGGAAAATTAAAGGCAAAAGCCCCAAAAAGGGAAAACCCTTTAAAAAACTTCATGTTTTGGCTTTAATGCGGGGGAACAACCAAAATTGGCCCTCAAAAAAGGTGCCTTTAAAATGGGGAAATTTTCCAAAAAATCGCTTTAAAAACCACGTTTTTTTCATTGTTGGAAAATCCCTTTGTTTAAACCCTTTTTTCAAACCTCACTTTTAAAATTTTAAAGTTTTTTTTATTCCCATCGCTTTTAAATTTGTAATTTATAATCCCTGTTTCTAAAATTTTTTTTCAACCCCCATTTTTTAAAAAAACATAATTTTACCCTTAATAAATTCCAATAGAAAGTAAAATTTAATTTTACCAAATATTTGGAAGGCATCATTTTAAAAATAACCAATTTTTAATTTAAAAGCCCCAAAAATAAAAAAAAAAAAAAAAAAATTTTTTTTTTAATAAATTTAATAACGGTTGTTCCGGAAAGGCCTTTGGGGGAAAAATTAAAAGGTTTTTAAAAACTAACTTCCAAACATCAAAGGGTGAAACAAAACCCCATCAAAATTTTAAGCCCCCTTTTTTAGTAACCTTTGGTAAATAACTCAATTTGCGCCAAGGTCTGATTGGTGAAAGAAGCTGACATCACAAAAGAAGGATGCCCTGTGGCATTGCCAAGATTGAGCAAACGACCTTCAGATAACAGCAAAATACGCTTACCATCAGGGAAGGTAATCATATCAACCTGTGGTTTAATATTGGTCCATTTAAGATTGCGCAGCGCCGCAACTTGAATTTCATTATCAAAATGGCCAATATTGCCAAATGCCATCTTTAAGCGCAATTTATCCACCACATCTGGCAATTGGTGGTACAATATCAGCCGTTGGCGCCAGCTCTTCCAATCGACGCTCAACCTCCATTGGTGCAAAGCGCTCGGACACTTCCGTACCTCCGGCGCCCAGGCCGAAGTGCCAGCGCCTTCCCACTCCCAAGCCAAACTACAGCGGTTTTACCAGCCATCATCACATCAGTGCCACGGCGAATACCGTCAACCAAAGATTCCTTACAGCCATATTTATTATCAAATTTTGACTTGGTGACGCTGTCATTGACATTAATGGCAGGGAAAGGCAAAAGACCCTTCTTTTCCAAATGATAAAGGCGGTTAACACCGGTGGTGGTTTCTTCCGTTACGCCCTTAATAGCGGCGCGTTGGCGGCTAAAGAAGTGTGTGGGCTTGCAGCAAGACGCTTTTTAATCTGCGCAAACATCACTTCTTCTTCTTCAGATTCTGGCTTAGACAATACATCTTCGCCCGCTTCAGCGCGCGCGCCAAGCAAAATATAGGCTGTCGCATCGCCGCCATCATCCAAAATCATATTTGATGGTTCACCATCTGGCCATTGGAAAATAGCATCGGTATAGGTCCAATATTCTTCCAAAGTTTCACCCTTAACCGCAAATACCGGTGTGCCACCAGCAGCAATAGCCGCCGCAGCATGATCTTGGGTTGAAAAAATATTGCATGATGCCCAGCGCAATTCAGCACCAAGGGCTTTCAAGGTTTCAATCAAAACGGCGGTTTGAATGGTCATATGGAGCGAGCCAGAAATGCGAGCGCCGCGCAATGGCTGGCTGGCGCCAAATTCTTCACGGCAAGCCATAAGGCCGGGCATTTCGGTTTCAGCAATATCGAGTTCCTTGCGACCGAAATCGGCAAGACCGATATCGCGGATCACATAATCTTGGTTGGCAGCCATTTTTTGCTCCTGAGAAAATTAAAGTTTGAGGCAATTTAGCACATAAAATGCCGATCATAGGGAATACATGCTTTGGTGGGCGATTTATTTTAACCGCCAAAAATGCAGAGCATTGCGTGAGGCGACACTAGCAAATAAAACAACAATATGCAATAACCATATAAAGATAGCTTTATATTAAACCCTCGTGCGTCTTGCAAATCCTTTTGTGCCGTGTTTTACTCCTTATTAGCAAGGTCTATTCAAATGTGCTTGCCACCTCATGCATCGGTGTTTTGGCGATTAGTGTTTTGCGAAAAATAATCGCAATCGCAAAGGAAAACACGGCAAAAAACAAAGCAAAACGAAACGTGTTTACCGCATCAAAATGGTCGATGGCAAAGCCAGCAACGGTACCAATGGCGGCCCAAGCCTGCGTAATTGCCCATTCTCTTTCGTAAATTTTGCATCGCAAGGGCCTTTGGACCCAGCAAATAATAATGTTGGCGGCAAACGCCCGGCAAACAAAAAAGGTTAAACCCAAATTATAAACAAAGAAAAAGGGAATAGCGTTACCATAATAACAGCCGACATAAATAAAGCTTTTATAAGGGAAATGGTAATTGGGCGACCATATAAATCCAGTTAAAAGGGAGCGCATAGCAGTTCGGGAATTAGGCAAGGTTGCGTATCCCCCTGTTAAAGGCAAACTGGTACCACCCCCAAAAAATCCCCAATTGCTGAAAAGGGTGGGCAGCCAAAAGGCCAAATCAAAAATAGCCGGCACCCTTTGCCGCTGAACAATTTTGGGCCCCGATTTTGGGAGAAAAAGGCCACCGGCCAACAACAAACCAAGCGATGATGTTCGGGAAAAAAAATGCCAAATTATCAAAAAGGCCCAATCGGAAAATCTTTCATCAAAAGGATTCAAAACAAAAGGCGGTCCAGGCGGCGTTCACCAAAACCGGACCAGGGCGCGGGAAAAGCCCAAAACGGCAAAAACCGGAAAAATAGCCGCAACAAATAAAACCCAATCAGCCCAATGAAAATGGGCGTTACCAATAACCCTAGCGAAAAGGAAATAATGCCACGGCAGACCAACAATTGCCTTTTGTCAGCAGGCGCGATTTTTGGGCCAATAAAGCACTGCGCCAATAATTTTTTACCAAAGCCGGTAAAATTTGCGGCGAAATCTTCCTGAAATGGTGATCAGGCGGGGAAAACGCAACAATTGCCGCTAACGAAAAGCCAATCGTTCCTTGGGGCCTAAATATTTCACGATAAGGGTTTGCCTTTCCTTCCTACCCTAATTTGAGCCAAAGGTAATATAAATTCAATAAATCTTATATATTTGTAACAGCATGGCTTTGCACCATTCTTGCCTATGTTCCATTAATATAAAAACACACAATTAATATGACAAAGCGAAGGAGATGGTTAAGTTGGGGCAAAAACGGGATGAAATGAGTGCGCAAACGCGAGAAAAGCTTATAAAATCGGCACGTATTTCCTTTGCTCAAAATAGCTTCGCCGCCGCGTCCATGGATGACCTAACTAAAGGGCACTCACCCCGGCCATCATCATTTGGGGAAAAATTGGTCTTTTTTAAAAACGTTTTAACCAAATGAGCAAAGAATTGATGCGGTATTCAAAAAGACCCAAAATATTGACGATAAATGGCAATTTTCCAACCGAATGCAGTTTTTGGGTATGGCAATCGAAATCAACAAATCATGATGCGTGGCCCTGTTGGGGATTTTCCCAAAGTTTTATTAAAAATTTGGCTTAGCTTCAAAATTCATCGTGAAACCAATAAAACCATGTGATAGCGGGTTTTGGGCCAAAAATAAATGGCAAATTTGCCCTGCCCCGGGGTTGCCAATGATAATCAAATGAGACCAAAAAATCCGGGGTTCAAAGCGCTGAAGGTTGAAAACATCAGAAAAGGCAAAGTCCAACGCCCCTTTTTTTTTCCCCTTTAAATTATCGCCTATGGAAAAACCTTGGGCGATGTTGATGCGTGATTTTGATCTTGAAAGACTGGTAAGTCATGCGCAAAAAGCCCCTGATAATTTCCGATTTTTTGCCCAACACTGGTTTTCCCTATTTTACAATCCGTATCAATCATGTGATCAACCTTCGATGCAATGAACACGAAATTTGCCGCGGGCTTAAATGCTGATGCCTTGGTTTTACCCAAAGTTGAAACAAATGATGAGCTTGACTTCATACATGCAATGGCAAAATCTATTGCCAAAAAGCCAGTGCCTTTATGGGCAATGATTGAAACCCCCAAAGGTATTTTGGCCGCCGCTACTATTGCCAGCCACCCAAGCGTTACCTGCCTTATTGTTGGCCCTAATGATATTGCCCTTGCAACAGGGGTAAAGCAAGAGCAAGATATTAGCGGTATTAAGCGGCCTTACCTTATTCCATGGCTTATGCAAATTGTGCTTGCCGCCAAAGCTTCAAACCGCCGCGTTCTTGATGGCGTTTATAATGATTATCAGGATAGTGATGGCTTTACGGCAGAATGTCAGCAAGCCAAGGCCATGGGTTTTGATGGCAAAACCCTTATTCACCCCAACCAAATTGCCGCTGCGAATAAAGCCTTCGCCCCAACATGTGACGAAATTGCATGGGCGCAACGCATTGTTGATACATTTGCAGAGCCGCAAAACCAAAGCAAAGGCGTTATTGCCCTTGATGGCAAAATGGTTGAAGAATTACATTTAAAACAAGCGCAAAATATTCTTGATCGCCACTAGAGCGCATTTCGATCTAATTGGATCAGATCGGCGCTCTAATTCATTGTTTGACCTGCGGTTTTTGTCCGAAAACCGCTTCACGTTCTGGACGAAAAACGGATCTAAACGCAACTTCCTAAGTTGATCGACAGCGCTTATCGAAGGCATCTACCATGAGTGAAAAACAAAAAATGCTGGCTGGCGAACTTTATAATGCCAGCGATAGTGAATTAGTCGAGGAGCGCAAACAAGCCTTTTTATGGATGAAAAAGCTCAATGATACCTTTGCCATGGATGATGATGAGCGCCTTACTTTGTTGCGACAAGGCCTTGGCAGTGTCGGTGATAATGTCACCATCCGCTCGCCTTTTTATTGCGATTATGGCTATAATATTAAAATTGGCAAAAATGTTTTTATCAATTTTAATTGTGTTATTCTTGATGGATGCCGTATTGAGATTGGCGATGGCTGTGAAATAGCCCCCAATGTGCAAATTTTAACCGCAACCCACCCCACCAATGCGGCACAACGCGCAGAAAAGCATGAATATGGCAAGCCGATTACAATTGGCAAAAATGTCTGGATTGGTGCAGGTAGTATCATCTTGCCCAGCGTTACCATTGGCGATGGTGCAGCCATTGGCGCAGCAAGTCTTGTAACCCGTGACATACCGGCAAATTGCACTGCCTTTGGCGCACCCGCGCGGGTAAAAAAAGCTTAATCGATTGTTAGGCTTATAAATTATAGTGACGGCTTAGTAAGCCTTGCCCAATCGGCCATATCGGCCGGATAATAATCACTTTTCTTCAAACCACTATCGTCAACTTGCAGCATAATGGCAATGGCTGCCGCCTCAATGCACCAATAGCCAAAATAACCATTTGGCACATCTTTATGATAATTATACCAATAGGCAGCACGATTATTGCGATACCAATATTTAAGATATTTTTTAATAAACTCTCCACTTTGACCAGATCTATCTTCAATGGCCTGCCATAGATCTATCATGGTTGACCAATGGATATTTTTTTCAACATTGGTAAAATCAGGCTTATTTTCAAGATAATTGGTCATGACCGCAATGAGAGAGTCATCATCATCATTAAAATATGACACATATTCAACAATGATTTGGCGATATTTTTCATGCCTAACCAATAAAATCCCCAGCGATAAATAATATAATCGGTCATCATAGGCACTATATTCTTTTTTAAATAGTTTGGATTTTGCTTACGAATGGCTATCATCATTTGCAAATAATCTAACAAACGGTAAAAACGCGAAGCAATCTCTTCCATTGGCTCACCCATGGACTAGGCGGCTAAAACCGATTCACGCAAATCTTTGGCGTTACGTGAATATGCTTTATAAAGTTCTGGTAGATTGCTTAAGCCTTTGATAAATTCGTTTTCCTTATGTATTAATTTTTTTCAGAATCTTGCAAAAAACTTATAAAATCTTGCTTGGAAAGTCTTTTATCTCTCATTATGCCCCAACACATTTGACTATTGATTTTAATCTTGTAAATAATATCACATGATTATGGCAAAGCTTCAAAGCATAAAAGGGCATATGTCACAAAAACCTGCCCCTATGACAAGGCAGATTCATGGTAATCCCCCAAAGACTAGAGGCAAACATCTATAATTTGCGAAAGCGTAAACGCGCACTGCGCTCCAAAGCGGCAACGGTTAAATCATCAAGCTCCCAGCGATCGCGCATCATTTGCAAAAATTCTAACTCTTCTTGATTGACGTTAAGATCAGCCGAGGCAATTTCAACTGCAAAAGCATAGGCTGTATCATATAACTTTTCTGGCAATGCATCATGGGCAAGGTCAAGAATATGTTCAAGGCCGTTTTCTTCTTCCAAATAGCCCAAACATTGCGCGATTAGCGCATCAAGACGCTCTGGATCAAAATCTGCAAAAACCGGATAATGATTTATTATGTTGATAATACTGGCAATTTCGCGTTTGGACATGCCAGCATCTGCCGCCGCTGTCGTTGCCATTACAAAAACCAAACCTTCATGCGGGGTTAATTCAGCCATAAAATCATCCTCGTTACAGATTAACTATCAAATATATTAAAGATAAAACCACGTTATTAAAAGACTATTTATGATGGTTAAGCCACATTATTGTGCAAGCGGCTATAATCACGATTTTTAAATCGCAAGCTTTGCTAAAAACTCTGGGTCACCGGCTGCAAAAAATATACCTTGCTTATGACAAGGCTCGCTCGCCACCCCGTCCTTATTATATTGCATGGTTTTGCCCATTTCATCAACCATGATACCGCCGGCTGCACGCAAAATTGCGTCTCCTGCGGCAACATCCCACGTCATACAAGGTTCAAAACGCGGATATATGTCCGCCGCGCCTTGCGCCAAAAGACAAAATTTTAATGAGGAGCCAGCAGCGATTCTTGATGTTATCTGATGATCATCAAGCCAATCATCGGTCATTTTGCAACGATGAGAGCGGCTAACCACCGCGACTGGCTCTTTTGCTAATGGCCGCGTTTTTATTGGCATAGCGCTTTGCATTTTGCCATTTTGCACGTCATGTAAAAATGCGCCTTTTGGGCTTCCAACATAAAGCTTTTGTTGCGCAGGAATAAAAATTACCCCCAATCTTGGGCAATAATCATCAATCAAAGCAATATTGACGGTAAATTCACCATTTTGGCCAATAAATTCCCGCGTGCCATCCAAGGGGTCAACCAGAAAAAACTGCTTTTCTAACCGCGAAACAAGCCCGCATGCCACCTCTTCCTCTGCAATAACGGGAATGGCTGGAAAGGCAGTGCGCAAATGGTTTAAAATAATTGCTTCCGCGCCTTGATCGGCAATGGTTACTGGCGAGTGATCAGTTTTTTGGCTAATTTGCAAAGGCTTTTTATAATGGTCAAGAATAAAGCGGCCAGCTTTAAGGCAAGCCAAAGACATAACCTCTAAAGTCGCATCAAGGGGTAAATCGCTAACAGTCATATTTTTTTCTTAGCATGGCTTTGAAGCGCCTGTCTATTGACTTTTTTTCAGAAAAGGCTATCATAAGCGGACTTTGGACCTATTACAGTAACCAAGCATAGCTATCTATCCGACAAACTTTACACAAATGCGTGAAAAGTCCTTAAATAGGCCATAGAACTATTGAATAATGCCATTTGCAACTTACTAATCCGACTTGAACTTTACAATAGCCGAGCAATCGCCGCCCCAAAATTCAGTTTGCCGACAATGGACTGTCAGCGAGCCCGTTGCGCACCCAATCCCAAAGCAAAAATAGCGCAAAGCAAGGGCCGCAGAACACAATGGTATAGCCGGCAAGATTGGAAGGCGGCAGCACATATGCCGCAATGGCAAGCGTAAGGGAAAACAGCAATATCAATATGTCGTAACAAAGCGGCGATGCAAGCTGGGCGTGTCGCTAAAGCGCTGACGCCAAAACGCAATACAAAACCGCATAAACCACAAACGCCGGCCAGGCAAGAAGGGCGTTGTAAATCATAAAAAAACAAAGGCAGATAAAGGCGCCATAGTGAACGCAGTATGCAACTGACCAGGGATTGGATGATCACAAAATAGAGGCAAGGATAACAAGGCGCCAATAAGTGAGCAATGTAATGATCGATCTGAATCGATTTTACCTGGGTTATTGAGAGGCCGAACTGGCAAAGCCAGCCCGATAGATTATATGCACAAATCGTTGCTTCACCTTTTAGCACGGTTTGGAACTGCTAGGCTAAAGCCAGCCGATATTCTTAAGGAAAAAAAATTAAGGGCCTTTTCAGCTTGTTTTAACGATTTGACGCTTTAAAAGGCGCGCACGCTGAGATAATTCAACATCAGCTGCCTTTACGAGGAAAGCATCAAGACCGCCACGATGTTCTACCGAGCGTAATGCATGGGCAGAAACGCGTAAACGATAGCTCTGGCCGAGTGTATCGGAAATAAGGGTTACATTGCAAAGATTTGGCAAAAAGCGGCGACGCGTCCTGTTATTGGCGTGGCTCACATTATTGCCGTACTGTACTGACTTACCGGTCAATTCACAAGCGCGGGACATGATATCACCTTCTAAATGGGTTGTAATCTGATAAAAAACTGGCTTGATTTGATCTATGAACTAAATCATAATCGCACAATTTCTATCAGTAAATTTTCAAAAGTTGCATCTCTATAGGGGTAGATGGCAAAAAGGTCAAGTCTTTTTCCGTTCTATACAGGTAACTCAGGCAATAAACAACGAAAATGCTGCAATAAACCGACCATCTGCACAAGAAAACAGCCTAACTGCGCCAATAAAGCATCTTTTATTATTAAATTTGCGTGCTAAAAGAGAATCCATGATGACAAACACAAATAATTCCACTTCACACCAAAAAGGGTTTTAACTTTTGGACCATTATGTTTCTTGGTCTATGCACTATCTTTTTTTGCCTATTCATGGCGCTTGGCATTTGGCAGGTAGAGCGGAGCGCTTGGAAGCTTGACCTTATTGCCAAGGTAGAGCAGCGCATTCATCAAGAGGCCGTCAACGCGCCCAGCAAAGATCAATGGCCGCAAATTACCAAGGATAATAACGAGTATCTACCGGTAAAACGTGACGGCCATTTTTTAAATGATAAGGAAATTTTAATTACCGCCGTTGCCGATAGCGGCGCCGGCTATTGGCTAATGGTGCCTTTTGAAGGCAGCGATGGCACACTCACCTTTATCAATCGTGGCTTTGTGCCGATGGATAGGCTAGAGCGCGGCTCGCGTAAAGCCGGCGAAATTGACGGAGAAACAACTGTTAAAGGCCTGTTGCGCATGGGCGAGGGAGAGGGCTATTTCATGCGCAAAAATAACCCCTGATGAGAACCGGTGGTTTACCCGCAATATTGCGGCCATGGCAGCAAAGCTCGGCCTTAATGACAAAATAGTCGCCCCCTATTTTATTGATGCAGATAAAACGCCCAATATAGGTGGTGTGCCTATTGGCGGCTTAACGGTAGTAAGTTTTAGAAACAACCACCTTGGCTATTTTCTAACTTGGTTTACATTAGCCGCAGGCATGGTGCTTGCCGCCGGTTATATCATTCACACCAATAGGCGCAAAGGCAAAGCCAGCTAGTTATTTTACCCATGGGTGCAAAGTAACAAGCCACATGGAACAAGCAATTCATGTGGCTTTGATGAAGAAAAAAGCGACCTTCAGACAAAGCGACGATTCAATCTCCATGGTTTGGCATCCGTCAGCGCCATGGCTAATCCGCATTGTCTCTACACGTATTTGACTGGCAACGCCGACTTTTCGCGCAAAACGCTCTAGAGCGCATTTCGATCCTGATGGATCAAAGTCAGGCGCTCAAGCGACGCTTGCCCGCTCAACATCACGGCCGAGGCGAATGACCACTATCAGTACCACCACTCTCGCCTTTAACCGCATTAGCAATAGTCTGGAGGGCGCCCAGCGATAAAACGCCATCAAGTTGGCGGCCACCATGGTTAGATACAATAACGCCATCAGCGCCAAAACGCACCGCATCGCGTGCGTCATCAACATCCAAAATACCCTTAATCAACATAGAACCTTGCCAAAATTCGCGGATCCATTCAAGGTCTTTCCAGCTAATAGAGGGATCAAAATTGGCACCAAGCCAACCAATATAATCCTCCAAATTTGTCGGCTGGCCGCGATAGGTAGAAATATTGCCAAGATCGTGCGGTTTACCCTTAATGCCAACATCCCATGCCCAAAAAGGGTGGGTTGCGCCTTGAAAAATTTGCTTAAATTTTGCATGTGGCCCCGACATGCCTGAATGCCTATCACGATAACGCGCACCCGGCACTGGCATATCCACGGTGAAAACCAGCGTTGTAATGCCAGCCGCTTGCGCGCGCTCTAAAACATCACGCATAAAACCGCGGTCTTTTAGCACATAAAGCTGAAACCAAATAGGCTTTGGGGATTGGCTTTGCACCTCGGCAAGGAACCAAACGGCGTGGACAAGTAAAGGCATCGCGATGCGGCCCTTGCGCTCACTTCCCGCGCCGCGCCCACCAGTAAGGCCAACGGGGGACAAGCCAACAGGCATGGCAAATTTTTGGCCGAAAATTTCCATTTCCAAACTTAATTCAGCAACATTTTTTAAAATACGCTGGCGTAGAGCAATCTCGGATAAATCTTCGACATTTCTTTTAAGTGTATGCTCAGCATAGGCACCGCCATCAATATAATGGAATAAAAACGGCGGCAATTTGCGCCTTGCAGCTTCTCGATAATCTGAAATTGAAGAAATAATCATAATTTTTACTCACATATCTTTGCTAACATAGCGACGCTTTGCATTTTCTGCACGCAATTTACGCGCTAAATCATCATCTATTTGCTTAATTGTTGTTACACAAACCAGATGGCATCAGACGCGCGGCACCGTCAGGTTACTTTCAATGCTTCCGTGCTGCGATGTTGACTGTAAATCATGTCGAAATTTTGCGGAACACTGTAAAGTTTTTTATGGCTTTGCGAAATATTAAGCTGCAAAAGGCCAAAGAGACTAGACATCACTTGCTGCAAAATAATATTTTCCGATGCTTCCGCAATTGCCATATGAAAGGCCGCATCAAGGCGTGCTTCTACCGCATCCACTTGGCCATGCCCTGCTTTAATTGCCTTTAAGCAGTCATATATCCGTATTTTTGCCAATTTATCAGCCCTAACGCCGCATAATAACTGGCAGCACCTTCAAGCACATGGCGAATTTCCATAATATCTTTGTCATAACCATGCTTTTCAAATAAGAGAGGCGCAAGGGGCATTTGAATGGTGGTATCAGCCCAAAAGCGGTTAAGGCTCGCCACGGTCTTCCAGATTTCGAACTTTTTGCTACCACGTGCGCAACTTTATCGCTCGCGGATCTTTTGCCCGCAGACATTTAATAATCTGCAATGAACGCTCAGAGGGAAGACGATCGCCTGCTTTCAATTGACGCTCTTTTATAAAAGCCTCAATTTCACTTTCAATGCGTTGCGCTACACTTTGCGATTCATCTTGGCGTTTATCAATCATGCAGGTATCATCCAGGGGACTATATAGGCTTGAATTGTGGTGATGATACCAACAAAGGCACATAGCGCCAATGAATGTTTTACGGTAAAGCGGAAAAGGTCCGACTCTTTACCAACAAGCCCAACGGCCGCACAGGCAATTGCAATGGATTGCGGTGAGATCATTTTACCAGTCACACCGCCCGTTGTATTAACTGCCACTAAAAGAACATCAGAAACACCAATTTGATGCGCCGTTGTTGCTTGAAGCGCAGCAAATAGCGCATTTGACGATGTATCCGAACCAGTAACAAAAACACCTAGCCAGCCAAGGAATGGCGAAAAGAAGGTAAAAGCTGAGCCCGTATGGGAAAGCGCTAGCGCCAGCGTTGTTGAAAGACCAGAAAAGTTGGCCAAAAATGCAAAAGCCAAAACCATACCAATTGAATAAATGGGAACGATCAAATCTTTCAATGTAGTAGCAAATGTTTGCAAGGCTTTTGCTGGTTTCATACCAAGCACAATAATTGTCAATATTGCTGCTAATAAAATGGAAGTTCCCGTTGCTGAAAACCAATCAAATTTGTAAATGGCGGCAAGCGGAACATCTGCATCAACAATAGGTTGTGTTTTATGCACGAGGTTATGGAGATAGGGAACTTTGAGTTGTGCAACCCAGCCAGCTTTCCAAAGTTCCACCTGTTTTAAACAAATTTTTAAACGGAACTATACTCCAAAGACTGACAAATACGGTCAAGATAATAAAAGGCGACCATGCTTTGAAAATTTGCCCAGTGCTATAATGATGAGCTGTATCATCTTTTGTAGTTGCCACTTCTTCAAACCGAAATATCCGCTTTGGTTGCCAGAAGCGTAGGAAGATAGGCAGAATTATCAAGGTCGCAATAGCAGCAGTAATATCGGGCAATTCAGGACCAACAAAATTAGCCGTCAAATATTGTACAATCGCAAAGGAGCCGCCAGCCACAAGAATAGCCGGCCATGTTTCACGCACACCGCGCCAGCCATCCATAATCAAAATAAGCCAAAAGGGTACTAGAACTGATAAAAGCGGTAATTGACGCCCCGCCATTTGGCCAATTAAAAACGGATCAATATTGGATACCTGTCCAGCAACGATTATAGGAATACCCATCGCACCAAAAGCAACTGGCGCAGTATTAGCAATAAGACACAAGCCTGCCGCATAAAGGGGGCGAAAGCCAAGGCCAACTAACAAAGCGGCGGTGATAGCAACCGGTGCACCAAAACCAGCAGCGCCTTCCAAAAAAGCACCAAAAGCAAAACCAACCAACAATAATTGAATACGCTGATCTGGGGTAATTCCTAAAATGGAATTACGGATAATGTCGAATTGTCCTGTGGCAACAGATACTTTATAAAGAAATACGGCACTAACAATAATCCACGCGATTGGCCAGAGCCCGTAAAAAAAGCCATAAATTCCAGAGGCAAAAGCCGCGCTTATCGGCATTTTATAAATAAAAATAGCAATTAAAAAGGTTAAAAGCACGGTAATAGTGCCAGCTAGATAACCTTTCATGCGTAAAAATGTCAAAGCGACAAAGAAAAATAAAATCGGAATTACGGCATTAATGCTTGAGACCCATAAGCCACCGATGGGCATATAATTTTGCACCCACTCCATCTGCATCCTCCTCCAAGATTGGTCAGACCAAAAATATAGATATCAGTATTGTTAAGCACCTAAACTAACCAATGTCAACAAAAGGAATTAGATAATCTTAGAATTGGTCCACCAAATAATACTTACTTTTGAGATAACCAAGATATTATTGACGCATAAATTAAACATTTGGATATTTTCTGCATGCAAAACAACCAAAACTTATAACGAAAGGGGCCCCAAATAAATCCTGGCTTTTAATCCTTACAATGCCGTCATCGCTTTTTACTTTTTAAAAATACCTTAAAATATTAAAGCAATGTTTTGGTTTCGGTTTTCCCTTATCTTTATAAGGTAAACCATTTATCGCCAATTCGTTTCTATAAACGGACAAACAAAAAACCCATACGTTTGGTTTCACACTTATCAATAAGCAAGAGCGGGATAACCACAAGTGACCGGCTTTTGTGCAAAAAGATTCCCCTCTTACTTTCCTGGGCCAAAAAATGTTCCTCATGGATAATCACCTTCAGGTAAATCGCGGTTTATAATCCAGTTGGAAAAAAACAAATTTTCTCTTATCACAAGGGCGAAAAAAATATTGCTGTGGCTTGCATCGTTTCATAAGAGGCGAATAGATGAAGCTGTAAAATGTCTAAAAGGTAAAGGCCATTGGCTTTGTCGTTACCACTTTTTTACCGCATTACAGAGTTGTGAAGGACAAGCTGCTTTTCACAAAAATCCGGTGGCGCATCATCAACACCTTGGGCATGAAAAAAATCCGGAAATCGTTGCCTCTAAACGGCTAAAAGGTTGAATGATGATGGACAAGACAATAGCGAGTTTTCGCAAGATTTTGCCTTAAACCAGCTAAAAGGTAATGTTAGTTTTTGGTACAAAGCCATAATCCATTTGGCTCTGACTGAAATTTCCACTTTCGAATAAACGCCAAATTCATTTCGTTGATCCAGTCTCTCTTCCAACAATTCCAATCAAACGACAATCAAAACAGGTTGAACCTAACCAACAAATTGAACAAGAAAGGAAATTTAATCTATTAAACTCTGATGCACGTAACTAAACAAGAAATAAATAAAAATAAACTTTCAAAATTCGCTCGGTAAAAAAATTAACCCTCAACATAAAGGCCCGACTAATGTTTATAAACAAAAGGCAAAGTTCAATTAACCCTTTCTTTTTAAAAAAAAAACTCGCTAAAAAATTGATTGGGAAGTCTATAACAATGAAAATCAAAGCGACTATTATTCGGTCGAACACATTTATCCACAAACACCAAAAGATAAGTATTGGAAAGTAAATTTTATTAAATACACAAAAAACAATCGTGCTTAACCATTCTCTGGTAACCTTGCCCTATCCAAACAAAAAAAGAGCCTATCAAACAAATTTTTCAAGAAAGTAGGGCGCGTCGGCGGCTTTGGTTTTAGTATGGATCCCTGAAAACCAAATTCATGAAATTGGACACCCGATGAAATTAAAAAACGAGGATTAAAGCTTTTGGCATTTAAAAGCGCTGTAATTTACAACTCGGTACGGAAGACGATAAACATGAAATATTAAATTTAGGGGCTTACACCTGACTTTATATAAGTTAGGGTTTAATTATGTCTCTAAGGCATTGTAAAATCTCATAAAATAAGGCGTTAGCGCTTATGAAATATTTCGTTGCAGGTTCAACTGCCAGAACGGCTGCCGATCTAGCTGGCGTTCATCCCAATCACTATCCGTTTCTACCATTTACGTTTGTTCAATCGCCCCAGCCGCCAAGAACGCGCGCTTTTCCAATCTTTGATAATAAATAAGTTAGATGAAAGTTTTTTGGTGGTCCCAAAGGCTGCGTGGTCAGGTCAGAAAAAATTGCTGTTTTGGCTTCTTAAACGGGCGGAATCTTGCCCAAAATTCTTAAGTGCCAAAATAGATACGCTAATGCGCGTAATTCGGGAGAAAATCTTGTCCAACAGCATTGTTTATACAGATTGTTGGCGAGGATATAATACGCTTGATGTTGTACGAATTTAAACATTATCGTATTAATCATTCGCAATTATTTGCCCCCCTCAAAAAAGTATTAAAGAACCACATTAATGGTAGTGACAATTTCTGACCTGAACAAAACGACATCTGAAAAATTCAAATTCAAAACATTTCGATTTATTCTTGAAGGAATGCGAATGGAGTTTAATGTGGGGCTCCACCTAAACAACTTTACTGGATGAACCAATCATCCTCAAATCACAATATTAGGTGTCAGCCCCCTCATTTATATTCTCTATGGGCTTTATTTCCAGGATAACCGATGCCGTTAAAGAACAAGTGAACGAGTGGCAAAACCGCCCCCTCGAGGCCTTTATCCGTTGTATATTTAGATTGCATAGTGGTTAAAGTTTAAGCAAGATTCAAGTGTTATCAATAAGGCAATATTCCTTGCTCTTGGTGTCAATTGCGAAGGTCAAAAAGATTTATTAGGCCTATGGCTCAACGAAAATGGGGCATGAAAATGAGGGGCAAAATTCTGGTTATCAGTTTTAGAGCGTTTTTTTCGAAAAGCATGAAGCGGTTTTCGGATAAAAACGCGATGTAAACTTGGTTGAAGCGCCCGATTCAATCGGATCAATGGCGCCCTAGCAGAAGGAAAATGGTCTATAGCCTTCAAAAATAATATGGCTTAAAGCCGATATCAATATGCAGCGTGTAATAAGCTAGACTACTATTGCTGGAACTGCGGCATTCGCACCTTGATTACAAGGAGCACTGATAACGTAGATATCTTTGTTAGCAACTCAAGAATTTTGGTCATTTTTTTCAGTATCTACAATTGCTCAACTGTCGGTTACCCCTAAACTCGTCTTTGGGAGGCTATCACATACAAGGATAATCAAAGATTTTACAATTTGTTTCGCGTGCCTGTTTATCCCTCTGGCCTTCAGGTTATAGTAGGCTTTTCACGCATTGAGCTGCATGTCAGCGGGCTACCCCCGCTTTAGAGCGTTTTTTCGAAAAGTGTGAAGCGGTTTTCGGATAAAAACCGCTTAAACAAT
>JAGSMT010000879.1:0-32317 GCA_029286875.1 Lamproptera curius
ATTTCAAAAATATTTTTATATTATGAGTATTGTAGTTAAGCTAACGTTTCTGTTATAGTTTTTATTATAAGTTTCTTAGTGCGTGTTTTTATAAAGTTAACGCATGATAATCTGCAAAGATATATTTTAAACATTTCCTAAACTGTTTCTTTCAGGGTAAGTGTGGCTCTTAAGGAGCTCAAAATTATTTGGATATCCAAATATCCAAACCGGTAACATAGAACTGTTACCGGATTAGATAATGGCACAGTTTTTTTATAATGTCGTATACTAATTTATAAAATATAGGAACACAATCTGTGACATCTTTGTTAGTATGACTCAGATAATCAATTTATTTGTGAAAAGGTCAAAATTAATACACTGTAGTTGAACTTACTAAAGTTGTGAGCACTGTGCTAATGTAGTATGGATTTAACTACTTCGAAATGAGATAGATTGAAAACAAGAAGAGGGATAGTGATTATAGTCTGGACAGGATAATTCTATCAATGGCTTGGAGCAGACACAGTTTTCGAAGTTTGAAAACATGAGATCTAAGAGGCGATTATTATCATTGAAAATATTTTCATTGCAAAGTTGTAAATTTTCTCTTCATCAATTAATGTTGAATACTATGTCTTATAGTATTCGACAATAATTAGGGTAGAGAATTTGATCCTACAGGTGTGAGCTTAGAATATGGAGGAATAGCCATCCATTGAATATCTGGAATGTTGAGTCGCTTATAATAGAATACGACTATTAAACATACGTAGAATATAAACTCTGCAATCCAGCAAATGTTGTTTATACTAGCTACATTATATTTAGGTGGAATTTACGGTTAGCACAATATGAGACTTGGTGAAATCAAAGTTCAAATTTTAAGAAATAATTCCTCTATTAAATAATTTTCCGAGCTAAATATTTTTGTTAGCTATTACTTATACTCTTAATTGCCAAAAGCAATGCCACCTATCTTTTTCGATCAAGATTAAATTACGTCTCTTCGAATAATGATTTTTACGATTTCAGAGTCTAAAATACGTAGTTATGCATCCCCTTCACCTTTCTGTATTGGACTGAGAGGGCTTGTTCAGCAATTTAATATAGACATTTGAGCCTTTTTTTTTTTTTTATGGCATACGCGAACGACGAGCAGTCGGGCCACCTGATGGGAAGTGGTCACCGACGCCCTAGACGTGGCAATATCAGTGGTATCGCCAACGCGCTGCCTACCGTGAGACATATGGTGTTAAGTCTCGTTTGCCCAGTAAGATGATGGCTAGGTGCCATTCAAACCGGAACACAGAAGTGTTTTCACACTACTGCTTCGCGGCAGAAAAGGCACCTGGTGGTACCCACCAGACGGTCTCCTGTAAACAGGGACCTACACCAGTGAGCCTTTCTCACAGTCCTCAACCGTGAGAAAGCATAGTAACGTTTATGTTCTTTTCTAAGTAATCTGAACAGCGTTCCCAGACTAATGCAGCGCGCATTATTAATTGTGAACAAATTTTAATTCATTATATTTAGTGCCTCCATATCGGCAGCACCTATCATTATTAAGTTAATTTAAGCCTCAATATCGGCATTTAAGTTATATTTTAGTTTTTAAAACGTAAAAGTGCTCCCGAAATTTGACTACATACCGCAACCATGTTTTGGTCAAAATAATTATGTCCTAATTAGATTACGCTATATTAAGTCGTAAGTCTTAAATTTTGCTACGCAGCCCACTAATATATGTATCTTCCATGAGTGCCATTCCCTCTGTAGGGCACTTAATGTTCTCTAACAGTTCTTTAGTTGAAGTTTGGAAAGATAGTTCCAAATCCACGATCTTAGTCTTTATTTCGTTAAACTTAGACTCAAATATGATTGGAGAGCTAGGCTAATATCGCTTTCGTTTACATGGCACGTATTTTAGCTTTATTTTATTCATAGGCAGTTTTTGCTGTCGCTCTCGTGTATTGTCCGCCGTAATAATGTATTTGTTTCTGATAGGTATGAATTTAAATGAATCTTAATTTTTTTAAAGGTAGTAGGCACAGCGCAATTCATGTTTGTTTCTACCTAGGCCCTCTACAGACGAGTTGATATAGACTATGACATGCTAACGATGTCAATACGTTGTTGTCACAAAATTACTTGAAAGTGGTTGTTGAAAATATACGATAAGAACTTACTAGATTTTATGTTCATCCTTGAAACATAAGAGGTTCAAATAATTTCTCTTTAACTTACAATATATCACAGTTATTTCTAGAAGCATTTCGAAAAAATGTCGATATACTATTTTAATGTTTATAAAACCAAGAGCTCGTTTAAAAAGTAATCTCAGCGCACGTAGTAAAAAATTGGGAATCAAAACAGTAGTATGGCTTTATACTTATGGTTATCAATCCATTTTAATCTAAAATTGCGGTTTAGACTGTGAAATCTGCCTCCTATCAGCCTAGTGATGCGGGCGTGTGCTCTAGAAACCGGAGGTCGCTGGTTTTGAATCCTGCGGAGACGCAACAAATTTTCATTGTTGTTACCTAGTTCGTTTGGGCAATTTGGGCCGATCACCTAATTGTATTATTGTCATATTCGTACTTCGGCTTTAGGCTTTGCACCTTTAGATTGGACTGGAAGAAAGACAAGTAATAATAATAATAATAAACTCATTTAATCAGTCCAATATCTCAGATAGACATCACAAAATCAATGAAAAACAAATAAGAAATACATCGCAATGCAATATATAACAAAACATAAAGCAAAACAAAAAAATATCCGAAACGTGGACCAATAATGTTTCAGCTCAGCATATTGTTGGCTAACCATCGCTGGTATTCTGCTGACACCTTAAGGACTTTTATAATGTAAACAGACATTAAAACATCATTAACGTGAATAGTTTGAAAAATGGTATTTAAAACAATCCAACATATACAAACGTGTAATACTAAATACTAAAAAAACAATAAAAATGAAAAACTCAACTAAATATCAACAACAACATACAACAGACCAGTAAAGGAACAAAGCTATGTGGAAAAATTAATAATATAGAATAAAAAATAAAATAGAATTAACAATGTCATTATACCTGCACATTATTTGAGACAGCCGTTTTTGATTTTCGGCAGAGAGTTTTTGGAGTTGTAGATGAAAGCCTTCAATTTATTTCTAAACGTACTTTACTACTTGCACTCCTGATTGGGTGTGGGATGTTATTCCAACATTTGGCTGCCATAACGAAGCTACCTCAATCTGCAGAACTATGTCCTTGTACTTTAAGATTTCGAAAACCTAGGCGCACTTCGCATCTTCGCCCGTCACCAACCCATTCCAACCTTCTTTTGTGGTATTTTAATATATTATTGTCGTTGAAAAACGGCGTGACATGATTTCAGGGTGGTATTTTTGAAACAAAATCATGCACAGGCATTTTGGATACGTTGATCAACCAGTTCTGTTCTGGATACAAACGGGATCATGACATAGCTTTTAAAACGCATATTGACATCTAATTCTAATCCCTAGATTACGGGCTCCGATAAAACCCGCTCAACCGGGTGTCAATCCAACATAATTTCAATGTTGTACGGCAGTTTGAAAACATTCAAATTTGATCCAAAGACTATGTACTTGACTTGGATTGATTAGTACAAGACAATTATTAAATGACCATTAGAGTACGCTCTCAAGATCAGCATTTAAACATTGCAAGGCCGTATTTAGCTCATCGGGTTTAAATGAAATGTATATTTGCAAGTACAAATGAAGCTTACAATGTTTAATACATTTTATTATGTCTATGGTGTAAAGGATAAACAGTAACGGCGTTAATATTGTTCCCTGGGGAGATCCTTTTGTAAGAAACACAGGTTCTGATTGCATAGGCTCGCTATTACTATTTACAGTGACTTCAACGATTTGCCTTCGATTGGTAAAGTAGCTTTGAAACCACTTTACAGCATCTTCACTAAACCCGTAACATTTCATTTTGGCTAAAAGTAATGGTATGCTTATGCAATCGAAGGCCCTAGAGAAATCTAGAAGTACTAGAAGGGTACACATATCTTTATCTAGAGCGTCCAGAATGATGTCCGTGACATCAAGCGAAGCAGTGAGTCACTATAGCTTTCCGAAACCTCGACTGAAATTCTGGCACGATGTTATTGCTCTCTAAGTATTCGAACAGTTGAACCATACCAGCTTTTCGACAATTTTGACATAGGATACTAACTGGGCGAAGGTCATTTAACCCTTGTGGATTGTTAATTTTGGGCAATGGTTTTTACTATCGCTGTTTTCCAAAGGTCCGGATATGTTGAGGTTAAAAGAGGTGTTAGCTATTGCTTTGATTGCTTCAAGTGTTTGTGGCTAGTCAAACGTAACATTTTAAGAGAGATTCCATATATTCCTTCTGCGTTTGATTTAAGCGAATTGATTATGTTAGCTATAACAGCCTGGTCGACAGGTTTGAACGATAAATTAATGCCAGGTATAAAGTAGGACGATTGAGATTGATTTAAAATAACGTTACAGGGATTTGGCGTCCCTGGTATATTTAAAAAATGGGTGCGTGTACTTATGTACGCGTGAGAAGTATACTTTGGCATCATTAAAAATATATATATTTATATAATAATATATTTAATATATATATATATATATATATATATATATATATATATATATATATTAACAGACAGCTTCGTACTGTTAATTTTGTGTCACAGGTGCGCGCGCATCTTAAAATTTCAGTCATAATTTTTTCATAACGCGCTAAAGAAGTATAAATTTAAAATAAACGCAACCAAAAACGAACCTTAATCCCAACTCATAGAGCACATTATGCAACAACTATCGCAAATAAAAACGACAACTCCATTATCACTACAAAAGTCAACCTTATCACTATGTAATAAGGTCCATTTCACAGTTTTCATTATAAACTGTTAATTTTGTGTCTACAGGTGCGCCTGCATCTTAAATTCCACTCTCATCATTTTTCATAACGCGCCTAAAGTATAACTTCAAAATGTGCTTTATTTGGTTCAGGTCATTGAAATGGAAAGGTAGAATACTGTTATTTTTAGGCGGTAAGATAACTGCCTCCGAGCCAAGTAGGTATGGACGTGTGCTTTAGAAACCGGAGGTCGTAGAGTTCGAATCCTGCGGAGACCAACAAATTTTCATTGTTGTTTCCCTAGTTGGTTAGGGCAATTTGGGCCGATCACACAGTTGTCTGAAAAGTAAGATGATCCATGCGTCGGATGGGCATGTAAAAGTCGGTCACACCACCAACCCGCATTGGACCAGCGTAGTAGGATACGGTCCAAAACCCTCTAATGAATAGGAGTGTATTAGTGAGGCCTATGGCCAGCAGAGGACTATCAAAGGCTGATGATGCATGTATGCAAGATATTAGTTTTTAAATCCTTCATAGAATTTTTGGATATTTTAAATTATTATTAAGATTATGATTCAAATTAAGCTTTTTTCTAAGTGTAATGACTTTATAACATGGGACTTTAACTCTTTGTAATAAAGCTTATGCGCGCTGACTTTGTTCCACGATATCTTTGTTGCTTCATTGCGTAAATTCATCATGAGCTTAATTGTCGGCGTAAACCATGGTTGAAGTTTATATTTAAGCAATACTGTTTTAAGAGGAGCATAGGTATTGAATAGTGTGGTAATTAACGAGTTAAAGAGTATCAACCATGACATTAATCTCATATTGTCCAAATGAATACTGGCTGAGTGACGTAAGCGTGGAGTTGAATGCCTCAAGATTTATATTGTTTCAGTGGCCTGAAGACAAGTTTTTCTAGATAATATTCTGAGCCGTTTACAATTAATTTCGCTTCATGTTCGTGGGTGGACCGTCTTTTTACATGCCCATCCGACGCATGGATCATCTTACTTTTCAGACAATTGGGTGATCGCCCAAACTGTCCTAACCAACTAGGAAACAACAACGAAAATTTGTTGGAGTCCCCGCAGTATTCGAACCCACGACTTCAGGTTTCTAAAGCAAACGCCAATACCACTAGGCTACGGAAGCAGTTACGTGCTGCGTTTTGTTTTAAATTATCCTTCATTCATAGTTTGAGTAACCTAAAAAATATACTATATAAAAATATCGATAGTCAATGTATGTCGATAGTACTCGTATGTTGACCAAAGAAACTGCTAGCACTTGATGTGCTAGCAGTTCTGTTAATTTAAAAATAAAATAAACAATATTCTTTTTGTAATTTTGTATATGTTTGAATTTATCCACTATAACAAAACAGTATCAAACAATAGAATAATTTTCTCCGACTCTGATTTACTACGCCAGCCATATAAGAAAACATGCCATTTACCAAGCGATACTTTTAGTAAATAGTGCACAAGTGTGCGCAAACACATGTGCGCACAGTTTCTTATACTCTCATAGTTTGATTATTCAATCAAATCCATTATCTTTCCAGATAACTCACGACCACGACTAAGGTACGGTAGATAAAGCATGAATCGACTTTTTATTTGCTAATGCTTCCATGTATTCTTATTTATTTATTTATTTATTTAAACTTTTGCACTAAGTGTACATAGGGCGGACTTAATGCCAAAGGCATTTTCTTGCCAGTCAACCTTAGGGTGATGCAGAAATAAAAAGTAGGGAGGTGCAAAATATCTGTAAGTTAGAAAAGAGAAAGTAATTTAAATATATACTAATAAATAAATTATATATATATATATGTATATATATACCTACAAACATATATAAATGTTTACATTTAAGCATTTGATGTATTAAATATATTTTACATAAATAAAAAATAATATATATATATATCTAAAATAGTAATATTATATCTGTAAACATGTCTGACTAAATAGGTAAATTTGAGTTCATAAGCAAGTGCCTTTTACCTTTCTCTTAAAGACACAAAACTTTCCGCATAATCTTGATTTCTAGAGGTAACTCATTCCATAAGAGGACAGACTGTACGAAAAGGAGGAAATGCATGAAGTCAGAACGATGAATAGGGCATTGGAGTAGATGAGTATGCGTCGAACGAAGATTTTGTGCTGACATCACATAAGTATTGAAATTGGGAAGATATATAGGACGGGACCACAGGAGAATTAAGAAACGAGTATAGAGTGGTAAGGGCTCGTAAGGAGCGTCGCTGGCGTATAGGTAACCACTTAAGTTGGGAACGATGCGCAGAGACGTGTCATATTTACGAAGATTAAAAACAATCAGATGCAGTTATTTAGAAGTCGGTCAAGTTTATTAAGGTGATCTGCATTCAGGTCAAGATAGCACACGTCACCATAGTCGATAATAGGAAAAATCAGGGCCTGCAAGCGTCACTTTCGTCTGAATGGGCAAAACTTATTAAAACGATACAAGCACCGCAGGACACCTGTGACTTTCTGAACAACACTAGCTATTTGGCTGGTCTAATTTAGTGTCTTGTCGATAAGTAGGCCTAGGTTCTTTACAGTTTCACTAAATGGGATGTGATTGCCATTAAAATGTATGCATGGGATTACAAGTTAAGTCCACTTTGGACAAATTGTGAACTGCCAATAATTATAGCTTGGCACTTAGACGGGTTAACAACCAAACCAAATTTGTCACACCGGGCCTTTATTCTGGCTAAGTCCTTATTAATTTTACTGATTGCTATATTTAATTTATCGGTGGATTCCTGAGCGTACAGCTGTAGGTCATCGGCGTAAAGATGATACGCACATTGAAGATCATTAGTGACAAAATTAATAAAAATCGTAAACAATAGTGGAGAAAGTATACCGCCTTGAGGAACACCAGACTTGAGATTCAGCCAGCGCGATGAAAGTTCATCAGCAACGACTGATTGTTGGCGCCCTACTTCCTCCGAAATCATAACATGGGATGGGACTGCAAGGACAAAGTCGTGACTGACCGTATTGAAGGCATTAGGGAAATCAATGAGCACCAGAACTGTGACCATGGTGTTTTCCATGGCCGCCTTTATATCGCCAGTCACTTTGAGCAGGGCAGTAGTCGTACTATGTCCAGGCCTAAACCCAGATTGCAATGGACTAATCAGTTTGTTGCTGAATATGAAGTTTGAAATTGTTTATGAACACAAGACTCTAATACTTTAGAAAGGAAGGGCAAAATAGAGATAGGTCGATAATGGTGAGAAGATTGGGTTGGGGCACTTTGGGAGTGGACGAATAAGAGCTATACGCCAGGGAGTAAGGAAATGAACCTGAGCATAAGGAGAAATTAATAATGTGGGTGAGCGTTGGGAGAAGGAAATCTAAGATAAAATAATCATTCCAGCCAATCTTGTCATAGTACCAACTGCACTGATTAAATAGAAAGGATTTTTTTTTATATCATCGGAAGTAACTGGAGAAAATTTAAACGATTGAATACAGGGTCGCGTCAAACCATCTAAATAGGAAATGGTATCATATGTTGTTAGATGATCTAAAGAAGTAGTGGTGGAGAAATGGTGATTTAAATCATCCAAGCTAATAGAACTGGAGAGATTTGACATTCGCGACTTACCGATACCCAAAGTTCCAAGAAACTTCCAGATATCGGCAGGAGAAGATTTAGTTATATTTTCTAGGAAGTAACGGCGTTTAGCATTGCGTATCATCTGATTACACCGATTTCGTGCCAACGATTCTTACTTCACAGGCAAAAAAATTATCAACTGAAATCAACAACGATACGTTGTTTAGACCCGCATGACTCGAACGCACGATTTCCGGTCTTAAACGCAAGTCCATACCACTACGCAACGAGGGTAGTTAAAAATAAAGAGTACTGTATTGTTGATAGAAACACCTAATCTTCATCAAATGGAATGTTTAAGTTTGTCTCAGAGAATGTTGTATATTCTACTGTATGACTTACAGAACGAGCGTAAATATATACTTATGTGCTTACTCCTATTAATTTAAGAAGTAAACTGTAAAAAGAAAAAAAAATGAAAACATGCATTATGTACGTAAACGTACATTTGACTTGATATTTGACGCAAGGATCATCTTACTTTTCAGACGGTTGGGTAATCGGCCCAAATTGCCCTAGCCAACTGAGAAACAACAATGAAAATTTGTTGAGTCCCCGAAAGATTCGAACTTACGACCTCCAGATTCTAAAGCACACGCCTATACCACTAGGCTACGGAGGACGTAAATATATGATATTAGTTATAATGTTATATTACGCACTTAACAAACCAGATGTAAGAAAAATGATCTACACATAAGCGCACCTGTATGCATAAATATATAATATTTGTTATAAAAAATATGGATAAAATTTGTGAAACGAAGTTTGGGCTGAGGCCAAAGTTTTAAAATTTTTGTAATAACCACGAAACAGATATTATTTAAAGACCTATTTTTGTAACTGTTGAAAATATTCATCAAAATTTAGTATAAATTTAAATGTGTACAATATATAAATATTTACAATTTTTTTTTTAATATATTTCCCTGTTTTCCTAGTGGCCGACTAAAATTGTACCACCGCCGCCTCTATTTGACGATGACATAAAGCTACTTTGGAGGATACAGTCACAAGGCTACCTACTGGGCAAATAAAACAGGCTGACACGTGGTGTCTAAACGAAGCTTAAAAACTTTTCGCTAAAAAATCAGTTCGTCATTTAGACATTCAGAATGGGAGAAAAAGCGTGATAAACTGTAAAATAATTCTTATTTAAACAGATGTTTAAAATAGGATTTTTAACTGCCCGGGCTCAGTTAAAATTCACAGACTGACTCACAGAGTAAAAAAAGTGCGTTAAAATTATTGGCGCACAGGTTTCGGTGCATACAAATCAATTAACTTTATTCACTAGTTTCAGGTTCGACGGTTTCGTCGATTATAGAGTTTTATAAATTATGCTTTAATAAACTATTAGTAGAGTCCGTGACCCAAACTGGTTTTCCGGTTGAAACCGAAACCAAAACTAACTGGAATACTGAAATTTGATACTTCTTACTCATTATTCTGCATTAACTAAGACACGAAATGGAGACACAGTATATGAACTTTCTGGTGATGATTTATTTAAATCGGTAATAATTTTTAATGTGAAGAAATATTAATAATAAAACAATATTTTTAAATTCAATTCTCAAATAAATAAACAAATTACTACTTATTATTGTTGCGTTAATTACTAAGTATTTGATTGAATTTTGAGATCTTACTGTTTAATACTTTGGTTTAAATTTGTAGTTCTGAGCAAGGATCAAAAGTTTTGTTAATGAGATAGAATGTAATGAGGATTAATAACTTAAATATTTTCATATTCCCTTACACCGACTCCAGCGTTAATTTGGAAACAAGATAAAAGGCAACTAGGTGCCAGATCTGGTGAATAAGAGGATGCTCAAACAATTGGAAGCCAGATTGCTGAATGGCAGCCATCACTTACTGCCAACCTATGTACTGCCCGATATTAAGATGAAACAATACAACCCTATGACGTTTATATTTTTGATCGTTGTCGGCAATCTTAACTTGGTATTTAAGCTGCATTATAACCTGTAATAGTTGTTTAACACTCCAGGTTTTAATCAACATTATCACTTCTGATTCCCAAAATATTGTGGCATAACCTTAGCCAGCGAAGCCACGGCATGAAAATTTTTGGGAGTTGGTGAGGAAAATTTCTGTTTTTCTCCTGATCAAAATGATGAACCCATGTTTCAGCCACTGTTAAAACTAGGCAAAAAGTTTTTAGAATCTTTGTTTTTGATTCTCGGCACCTACCTTGCGAAGACTTAATTCGTTATCTAAAAATATGTCAATATGGATGGAATACTTCAACATGCGAGCATTACCTTTTCATATATCAATGAGACAATCATGTCAAATAAACTAAAACTGGAAGCCGGTGAGAAGAACCGGCGCAAGAAACTCTGCGGGACTTTTTTTATGCCCTTTTTTCAATATTTTTTACATGCAAAACAGTTTGAAATAGCCTGTAGCGAACAGTTCAATACCAGGATATATTACCTATCAAGTAGTCATTGTAGTTATAATATCCTTTAACATACAAACGTTTCTTTTTAATTTTTATTAATTTATTCACAGATAATAGCTGAGCGTTTTCAAAATGCCCTTTTCTCGAATTAGGTATCAGATAGCAATTATTTGGTCGATCGTCACGGTAATTTCGATTTTGGCAGCATTTTTCTTAAAAGACTGAAGTCGAAAGTCGGATATTAACTATTAGTAAATAATAAAAATAAAAAGTGTAGCGTCGGATTTTATGAATTTAGCGCGATATCACATTTACTCGTACTTTGATGAGGTGAAAATTTTTAAAATTTTGCATTCTTCTTATTCGGTACACTCTTTACAGAGCGGTCGTGGGCATTATGTTTGATAGGTAAGAGACTCGTTGGACCTATACGTCGCCACTCGTCTCGCAGAGCTGTTTTTCTTGAGCATTCGTTAACAGTGCTTGACAGACTGGCTTTTATCTGGTCGGTCCATCTCATCGGCGATCTTCCTTAGCTCTGACACCTTCCACTCTTCCTTTTACAATGAGGGCGCTCTATGGAGGTTCCGTCTCGTCGAGACACGTGCCTAAAGAAATTGAGGATGCGGGACCTAACAACAGACAGCAGACGTTCTTAATTCCGAGCTCCTTAAGAATCGATGTGTTGGTTCGAATTCTGTCCATGATACAACAAGCATCCGTCGCCAGCACCACATCTCCAGTGCGTTCACTTTTGCTCTTCAGTTGCTCTTAGGGTCCATGTCTCAGCAGCATATAGGAAGATGGGGAATATGAGGGTTCTAACAAGCTTAGTTCTAGTGGCCTTTGTAATGTTCCGGTTCTTCAGAAATCCTTTTCATCTTGTCCATAGCGACCTAGCAATCGCCATAGCCGACCTAGCAAAATTTAGCATAAACAGTTCTATATAAGAACAGTTTTGCTGCTTTATATAAGGCCATCGGCATAAGGCTACTGTTGCTGCAGCTGAGAAAAGTAATACCCAACAATCTGTATAGCAGGCAGGTGCAAAATGGGCCCGAGTGTTCGTCAGAATCTCCAATAGGTCCCCTATATCGTACTAGTGGTTGGTAATAAAACCAAGCTAAGAGGAACCTAACCGATTTGAGAAGTAAAACAGGCCGTGGACATAAAATGCTAATTACTTAGTTCAAATCAGTTTCTGCCATCCATGATGGTGGATAAATGGTGACCCAGCACAAACTGTAGCACTCAACGATCTGGCGACTGACAAATATTACATTATATAAATGCGTATATTATATTAGTACTGTAATAGATATAATGACAGATCTAATAGAGATATGTCACGTATGTAGCTGCGGTGTTAATTTATTTAATTTCCTAAATCTTTCAAGATGGTTCGTTTCATATTATTTCTCATTAAAAAAAACATATCTAAATACGTATAACAAAATCCTCCAAATCGATTACGACTTCGATGACCTTTCCATATTCTAGATTAGCCTGTATAAATGTACGCGCTAATACAGGTGCGCTCCTTATTTTTTTATATTCACAATGCCCGATGGGATGGAATGCCAACAAGACCAGAGAGAGATAAAACACAGGGCCTTCTATATATATATTAGTATATATAGCCTTATTACATGCCCATCCGACGTATGGATAATCTTACTTTACAGGCAATCGAGTGACCAGCCCTACTAACTAACTAGAAATAACATTGAAAAGTTGTAAAGTCCCCGCAGGATTCGAACCCACGACCACCGGTTTCCAAAGCGCAAGCCTATACTACCTGGCTCTTAAGGCAATTAACATAAATAGATACAACAAACAAAGATAAATTCAATAACAGCTACCCTGAGAGATGTGTTGCATAGTTCTGGGCAAGATTTTTATCGACGATATCCTTTAGATGTATAAAAATAAGTTCGGTACTCAGTTCGGTTACGGTAAAGCTGTCCCCTGTCGCCTTTGTCTGCAAAATACTTTATCGAGAATCAGGATAACTGTTCGTTATGGTCTCATCTTATTGTCTTTTCACACGTGAATAAGCAAACTTGGTTATTGGTTAAAATCTGTTTACGTAATTTTGTGTAATATTTTATTAATATGTTACAATAATTATGTAAAAATAAGTCATAATTAATTTCGTCGTATTTGTGTCTAAAGTTGTATCCATCTATAAATCTTAAAAAGCATAAGTAAAAACTATATCGGTAATAATTACTTAAAAGTATGTGAAGTTGCAAAACTTGTAAAGCTACATAAAACTTTTTTTACAATTTATAGCATATATGCTCCTTAGTAAATACGATGGATTTCGCCTAGAAAAGACCCAATAAATTATTACAAAAGCCGTGATTTCTTGTAATACCTGACACTGTTACTATCTTCCAAAATCAGATCGATATCGGGTAAAAATATTACCTCTATTTATACGCAACAGTAAATCTCAAATAACTAACAGTCATTAATGATAACGGATGGATATAGAGTAAATACTACTAGTTCTTTAATTTTTATTGTAATTTATTTTAGTCAGATTGTGCTGGTATGATATATAGGTACTAAGCTCAGTGTCAAATAGTTGAGAAAATTTATTTGAAGGATAATGGTAATTTTCAGTACCGTTGAAGAAGTATTATTTTAGTTTAAGTTACATGTCGTAGCGGATTTAATATAAACATACTGGTCATACCCAGTAATGTTGTCTGTTATATTTCCCTTTTTATTATATATAGACTTACAAAGTAAACTTTGCAGTATAATCCACATAGTTACAAAATATTTTGACAATAATGAGAAGACAAAGACTTTCAAACGAACTCAACGCGAGTGATAGCCAAAGTTTCAGAAACATACATTTTATTTATTGCAGTCGGAGGAACTTGCGGCACCGCCGGCTTTATATCCGTTCATGCTACGAAAGTGAATTTTAATGCGGTCTTTTTATCTCGTCGAGAGAAACCTTTACAGATATATTTATTTCTTTCTCAGCCTCGCTGTTAAGTTTCCTTTGTCCCTACTTCTTTTTCTTAATATCTGTTTCAATTAATCCAGTGAAAGCCGGCATAATAAATAACGATATAACTTAAATAAATAATTGTATATTAAAATATCTAAAGATCGGTGAGATAAGAAAACATTCAAATATCAATAGAGAAGATGGTTGGGTTTTACCACCTGCTTGGGACTCATAATTAATGAATTAAAACTAAAACCCAAGCATAATACCACTACCAGCTGTAATGATAAAATAAGTTTATATAGTTTAGGTTAGAGTACAAATATTTAATTACAATTAAGATCTGGAAATACCGCATCAGCACTGGCAACCAGACGCATGACATCTCAGTCACCCCGTGACCACGGCCGCTTGAAAGTGTTCGTTGCGTCGGAAATTTTAAATATGAAATAAACGCGATAAAACCCGCAAAAAGTCTTTTTTTTTTAACATAAATTAATATGAAATTTATGATCATACATCCATTAGGAGCCCAATTTTTACGCCTTATCCAGCTGAAACTAGGTATGTCGGGTTGTGAATCAAATAGCGATGGTTAAAATGAACCTTGACCTATTTAAATGATACATGTATGTTTAAGTTTTAATATTTTAATGCAGTGGATATTTAGTAGCTATGCTACTTTTCCAACGAGCCTTGACAGGCATCACGTTTGAGAATGTTCTTCTTACTTAATACTTTTGTTCTCACATTATTGAATAAAAAGGACTTTTTACTGTTTTTTATCGCGTTTTGTTCAAAATTTTATTTTAGCACTAGCAACAAGACGCATGATATCTTTGTCTACCCGGTGACCACAGCCGTTGGAAGGTGTTCGAAACGCCGGAATTTTTTTTATATAAGGTGTAAGTAGAAAGCAAGATTTTATCCATTACTACAGTTTATTTTATAAGAAGAGGTTACTACATCGTTTTAATATGAAGATTGTTACGGCTGTAACATACGTTTAAAACGTAGATGCCAAATCAATGGCAAATATTTTTTTAATGTTTTGGCATATAAAAGACAATTCGCTAGACATATCTGTCTGTACAAGAACTCCAAAAATTTCAAACTAATAACTCATTGCGTTGTCGATGTCATTCTTAATAATTTTTACTCCTTCAATTTATAATTATTTAATTAAAGTGACCATAAAAGAAATTCTGTATGATAACCATTATAAAAGTAATTATAAAAAGATCCTTTAAAAAAACATTTTGCTTGAATGTGACCGTAAATGTAAAATTCGCCTTATTTTGTTAAGCTAATTGTAACGTTAATGTGTTACCTAAAACCTCGGGCTTGCCATTCGGTTTATATATTCACATTATCTGACACGCACTGAACAAATGGAATTATGCCACTAGATAATTACACCATATAGCAACAGATAATAAAGTTATGTTATCGACCCGTAATTATATATAATTACAATTTGAAACAGAGATAAAAAGATGAGGCAAGTCTATGACATAATTTTTGTATTGAAACATTTCATGATTGTGATAACTATCCACAAAGTTTAACTTAAACTGTACCTTTAAGAAGATTTGAATTTACCTCATTGCAATATTTAAAAATATTTACATTAAAATGCTTATTAGTGCGTTATTCTTAAAACATACATACATGCTGTTACGGACTTTATTGTAGAACAATTTAAGAAATGCAATTATCTAATACATACTTTACGTCTGTCTTTTACGGTTTTGGCAGCATTTGTAATTTAATCGCAAGAGATTGTGATTTTTGATGCCGTATTTTTCGTTCCTCAAATATCTATTAAATTACTTATCACGAAGTTATTAAAAAAATGGGAAGCTAATATTTTTTATTTAAAAAAGAATAAACAAAATCTGACCACTAGTAGCAGCAAATATAAAAATCATATGCTTATAATTGAGTACCTGCTTCTATTGGAAAGTCAGTCAGAAATTTTGGCGCCTATTCTATTATATCCATATACATTTACATATTCTATGTTTCTCGTTTAATACAGTTTTGAACAAACAATTCTGTTTCTGATTTTAATCTTTTCAAATATTGCACTCAAGAGTTGCCACACTTCCCCGGTATGTATCTGAGTTTTTCTTATATTATTTTTTCGTACCTATATTGCGTTTCAAGTATAGGTAAATATATCACATAAATAATATTTTTTATATTGTAATATATTACTCACTACTTATTTACTGACTCACAAATATAAAAACTCCTATGTTTCTATTTGTTCTTATCAAATACAATACAAAAACACTGCAGTGTCCGTTTCTGTTGCAAAGCAGTAGCATAAAAAAATAATTCAGTATTCTGGTTTGTAACGCCTTACTAAGTGTTATTAATAAGTAAATAATATCTGATTCCAAAGGTCCTAGTATTTTTGGTGGATTTCTGCATTGCGTATGGACAACGCACACGTCACATTTTATAAGGCTAAGCTTATTTTGTCACCTCATCCATTACATCATACATACATCATCAGCCTGTTTTAGTCCACTGCTGGACATAGGCCTCCCCTAATACACCCCTATTCATTAGGGGGTTTGGACCATATCCCACCACGCTGGTCCAATGCGGGTTGGTGGGTGGACCAACTTTTTACATGCCCATCCGACGCATGGATCATCTTACTTTTCAGACAATTGGGTGATCGGCCCAAATTGCCCTAACCAACTAGGAAACAACAATGAAAATTTGTTGCGTCCCCGCAGGATTCGAACCCACGACCTCCGGTTTCTAAAGCACACGCCCATACCACTAGGCTACGGAGGCAGTTCACCTCATCCATTAAAACCCCCTAAATTTTAAACTAAATTGACGATTAAAAGATAAATTTCTTACACGAGTATGTAGTACTTTACGATTTTCTGGTACGATCCTGAACTAATATCCATCGACTTCCTACAAATTTGCACAGGTCGTGTCTCCATTTTGTAGGGGTCCTCCGACAACTTTATTTTAAATTTACAGACCTAACTTTGACTTTTTCTTTAAAAAACAATATATTAATTTCATCTTAAAATTTAAAAATTAAAGCATTATCACTCTCACGTACTTTAGCTATGATTTTCACTAAGAATTTTTATAGCTAACTTATACCCTGACATGTGCACACGAAATCCCTATATATAAAAAATAATTAAAAATTCATTAGAAAAATAAAAATGACTTGGAGTATTATCAACAGTGAAACTGGAAGGGGTACTAAGAGCAACTCTAATATAACTCTAAATATTGATGACCGTTCTATAGAAGCTGACGAAGATGGTTACTTTATTTCGAAAAATTCTTCTCGACATTCCGGTTTCTACTACCAAGTCACTTTTATCTTCTCCAACAGTTGCCGAGTCACTATTAAAAGATAATACCAATGAATGTACAGAGAATTTTAATTTTACGGACGTAAATTGTAGTACATTTAAAACTTTAGATATAAAAAAAACTACAGACCTATGGGGGATCTCTGTTAAGGTGATAAGTTCTATTATCGATGTAATATCACCTACCTAGCAGCAATATTCAATGTAGAGTATCAGAAGGGCGAGTTTCCTGACCCTAATGAAGCATAGCAAAATTATTCCGATATTTAAATCAGGATGTAATACGGACCCTAACTAATTCAGACCAATATCTATACTGCCTACTTAGTAAATTATTTGAAAAACTCTTACTAAATCAATTAGTTAAACATTCCAATCGTAATTGCCTTTTAAATAACAAGCAGTATGGATTCACTAGGGGTCGCTCAACAACCGACGCAAGCATCAGGCTAGTCAAAAACATTTTTGAGGCTTAGGAAGCATCACAGGATGCTTTAGGCAATTTCTGTGATCTCAAAAAGGCTTTTGATTGTGTACACTTTGAGACCCTGGTCAGGAAATTACGTCCCAATGGTATAGGAAATACCTCACTCAACCTTCCGTCTTCGTACCTAAGCCATCGAATTCAGAGGGAAGGCGTGAATGGTAAAAGATCTCCCGGGGCCCCGGTAAATATGGGGGTCCCACAAGGATCCATTCTTGGGCCTTTTCTCTTCCTCATTTGTATAAACGATTTACCACGTGTGATAAATAATAGCGTAGAGATAGTATTATTTGCAGATGATACCTCCTTGATTTTTAAAATTAAAAGACATAGGTCAATAAATGACGATGTAAATAATCCTCTCTAGAGTAGCGAATTGGTTTAGTGTTAATAACTTGCTAGTATATTTTAGCTATTTTCATAGTATTATGTCTTATGGCATTCTACTGTGGGGAAATGCGGCAGATACTAATACGATCTTTGTCCTCCATAAATCCGCGCAATTCGTGCAGTCTATAACCTGGTCCCCAAAGAATCATTAAGAAAAATAATGACCGTTAGTTCTCAATACATATTTGAAAATTTAATGTATGTGCAAAAAAATAGAGATGATTTCCTAAGACGTTGTGATGCACATAACATAGATACAAGGAACAAATATAATTTAATTCTTCCAGCAACTAGACTGGGAAGAATAAGTAAGTCTTTATGGGACAATGTATACGTTTTTACAACAAATCCCAGTAAACGTTCAGAATTTAACTATTAATAAATTTAAAAAGGTAGTCAAGGAACGTTTATGTGTTAAAGGTTATTACGATATTAATGAATTTTTAAATGATAACACAGCCTGCTAATGGAATGCTCGCTCCAGGTCCTGTTTCAAAATTGCATAATATGTAATGTCGAATTATCAAGTTGTTTGTTATTTTTAAAAGATGACATAAAAAATAGCCCGCTGAGTTTCTTTCGCCGGTTCTTCTCAGGTCTGAGGCGTCCTTTTCCGAACCGGTGGTAGTGTGTTTGACAACCAATAAGCAAGTGTAAACTTCTATATTGAATAAAGATATTTGAATTTAAATTTGAGTTTGTGCTACCTACTCTGCTATGCCGAATTTTATTTTGCTTCATTTTATTCCGATATCCATAAAAAAAGCATGCACAAAAGCACTGTAGTAAATATTATTAATATATCTGAAACGATAACCTATAATTTAAAAAAATAGTATTAGATGTACATTTTTTTATATGTTGCTAATGTAGTAATAAAATTAAGTTTTATAGATACCAAGTGAAATTGCCTCCGTAGCCTAGTGGTATGGCTTGTGCTTATGAAACCGGAGGTCGTGGGTTTGCATCCTTCTAAAACTCAACAAATTTTCATTTTTATTTTCTAGTTGATTAGGGAACTTTGGGAGTTAGGAACTTTAAGTTCTTTAGCAACCTATAACGCAAAAAAAAGTAGGTGTAATTTACTATTATATCGTGTAATAAGACGCTATTTTTGTTTAAACTACGATTAAATATTACGTAGCTTAAAACCATAACAAATGAGAGCACAATAGAGACACGAGTCCTGAAAAACTTTGACCGCAATCATTACCCAGAAAACCGGACGTCCGCCCTGAAAACAAACTGTGGCAGTGAAATAAAAAAAAGTTCATTTGTTTCACATCATTTTTTGTTATGTACCTTTAATACTTCTATTTTAAAAAAAATAATAATTAACATTTATATATATATTTGTTTTAGAGATAAATCATGGTTCCCCATTTACATTACAAATAATTGTCGATGTTCCATATGATTCAAAAGTATCATGTTAGTCATAATTAATAAAACTATAGATAACATAGATATATTTTTTTTCAAACTAATTGTCTTATAAAAATGCTTGGTTGACATTTGTGCAAGGTTAGTAGCATTTTTTGAAATAAATCGATTTTGTTTTTGGATAAGGAACCATGTTATATAAGTTTGTATCTCAACAATACGACAATGATCATTTTCACAGATACAAATCCGAGCGACCTTAGCCCGAAATCAATCAGAACTATCCGACAAGACATCAAAGGAAATATACAAATCAATCCATATAATTCATAGCATAGAAGAGCTGATGTCTATAAATGTCATAACTATGATTTTGGAATATATTTGTAAATATATGTATAATCTATTATATTAACGTACGAATACATTAAACTAATATCAATTTATATATTATAATACAATAAGTGAATTAAAGTTAAGTAATTCCAAATAGCTTTTGCACAAAAGACTAATTTTGTACCTATATATATATATTACAGGATGAGAAATATAAACAAACGCGTATATTTTCTGTGGAAAATCACCCACAAGAAATCCTATGAAAGGCCATTGCGAAAATACAAATCAAACTTCACTTATTTCACGTCGTCGTCGAAAAGGCTATTATCACAATGCGATGAGGCTTCGATCAGTAATCAGCTATCTTCGAAGCGTCTCACAGTAACGCTCTTTTTTGTGTAATTTTTTATGATATCGTTTTGGGAGGTACGTTTTGTTTCCAAAATGTCATGATTGTTTTCGATATATACAAGGAAGCCACCGTGGTAACTTTTCTATTACGCGTGATTGTCTTAATTACAATTTAGTTACCTTTTTTATTAAACAACTAATCACAAAATTATTAAAAAAGGGAATTAAATGACAGTTAATGCAAAGATCATTTGGTCCCATTTTTTCGGATTTATAAACAGCATTGAAATCATTTACAATAAGCGTATTTTCATGCACAAAGTGTGCTAGAAATAAGATTTTGCTATTATTGAAAAATAATTAAATATATTAAGGCTCTTAAAATATGTACCATTATGGCTAAGGATTGTTTACTAGATAAGAGTCAAAGTTTTAAAATTTAGTGATAATAGCGGGGGACGCGATCTGTTGGACATGAATTCTAATGATGGTCAGGAAGGTGCCGTCAGGAAATGAAAAGTCGAAACGTTCCCAGAAAGTTTACTCTCCACCATGCTACGAAACGAAACATGGCTGGTAGTAGTAAACAGAAATCCCATTTTTTTCATTTCTACATAAAAGGATTAAAATTTTGATGTAGTTAGATATGGACGGAAACTTTGAAATTTTGACTGACTTCCCAATATAAGGAGCTACTTAATTTGGATTGTATGTTTTTTTTGTATATCCGTTTCCTTTATCCTTCGCTCATAAAGAACCCGTTCATTCCTTTTTTAAATGATAGGTATCAGCTGTCATATGTTCCCTCTTTTATATATTTTTGTAATACATATCTTAACAAACATTTTAATGTAAACATTTCAAAATTACTGCAATGAAATATATTCAAAGCTCATTTACGGACAACTGTGTAAGTTTACATAAAAGTTAAAATATTCTTCATTTTGACATTTTGTTTAAATGAACACTTTATAAGATATCATAGATATAAAATGCATGGGAAGAAAATGCGAGGCAGCTTCAAGGCGGGGCACGTTGTTATCTATTGCTATTGCGCTAAATGGTTATAAACTGTTTGAATTCGGTCATATTTTTTTTGCCACTACAAATCCGCTCGGTGCCCGGATACATCAGATGTAAGTTTCGTCTAACCAGCAATTACGCTGGTAACGTTACCCTGCAAACCGAGGACAGTAATATTCTCTCTCTACTGATTTCGAGGCACTACCCCTGACGGTCCCTTCCTCCTCTGAGTAAGTATTAAAAAACAAATACTTCCTCCTCAGAGTAAGTTAGTTTTTTTCTGCATTGCTATAATCTAATAAAAGTCTCGGCAATAATAAATACCGGGCAATGATATCTTACATAAATAATAATCTCATTTACAGTTTTTTTTTAAATATTAGCTCTTTCCGGTTAGCAATGTGTATATTTATGTAAATCTCAAAATCCGTTAAGTAGTTATTTTTAAATTAAAGGGATAGAAACAACCACACAGATAAACTTTGTTATCAAATTATTAAATGGACTATTAAAATATTACAATTATAAGTTTAAAAAATTGTATCCTCAGAAACAAACCCATTTTATGACTAAATAAAACACCGCTAAAATGTACAAAATTTAAGTTAATTAAATCCAAATTGATTTCTACTTTGAAAAGCTTGTTCATAAATTATTTGACATCTTAATTTACATATTTACCTTTTTATGAAATTCTGCAGAAGAAGCTCACGGAAATAACGTGTACACGAGTAATAAAAAAACTGGCAATTTATTTGTTAGTTGCAAATAATAGGGAAACTATTGTATCATTGTCGCAGGGCTTGCTTCTTATTAAATAAATAAATATTAGATTTGACGCAAATATTTGGAATGAGATACAGGTGACAACCCCTTGAAGTTTGATTTATTAAAGAAATGAACGGATTTAGCTATAAAGTTCCATTTGATAGATTGTTTCCTAACAGTGTTTGATATCGTAGTCGATTCAGTAATTCCCCTAGAATATTATGCATGGTTTAAAATTTGACAATAATAATGAGTGTATTCTGCAGTTGTTAGTAACAGACATTAAAAATTTTAGGTTGTTCCAGAGCGGAACTTTAATAATAAATAACGCATTTATTGGATTTATTTTCTGAAGGAGGTAAAGGCCTCTTTTACCGGGGGCCATAGTACCTATTTCAGCCAAAAATTAAATTGTAACATGTTCCGGTTCGGAGGGCACCGTAACTTACATATTTACTGAGTAAAGAGTCATAACATGCAATGACTCACGGTAGGCATCGCGGTTTTTTTACTGGATCTGCTGCTCTGTGGAATAAACCTATTAGAACTTTACCTATATCACATCCGGTAAAGGTGCGTAGTTGATACCCTTTATATTGCCGACGTCCATGGACGTCGGTGAGATACTTTTCATCAGGTGCCCCAAATGCTTACTTGCCTTCGTAAGCAATAAAATATAATAGTTTACTCGGGACGTTTGCAACAAAGACACACAATGGTGTAAAAAGAAGTTGTGTAAAAGGGAGAGGTATAAAAATGAAATGAGGTTAATGCTAACATAAAACAGATAGAAAATAAATAAGAAGAAAAGATAGCAGAAATCGGTTCAACTTGAAACAGCGCAGAGTAATTACCCTTCGAGTTAACATTGATCGGAGCCGCCACAATTAGAGCTTTGTAATAAAATTTAAAAAAATCTTAATGCATTTTCTTAAATATAGAAAATAAAACAGGCGCGCGTGCGCGCGCGTGTTTAAGTGTGTGTGTGTGTGTGCGTGCGTGCGTGCGTGCATGCGTGCGTGCGTGCGTTCGTGTGTGCGTGCGTGCGTGTGTGCGTGCGTGCATGCGTGCGTGTGTGCGTGCGCGTGTGTGCGTGCGTGCATGCGTTCGTGTTCATTATAGTTTAATGTTTTAAGCCAACATGTTAAATGATTCACGGTATGTTTTAGTTATTAAATTGATTTTAATTTAGGAACAGGTATACAATCATATTTCCTTCTCTTGGATATGGGAACAGGGTAGAAACGTAGCGTCTTATGGAATTTAAGTACATTGTGCAGAATGTATAGCTTCCGGACTGATATTAGATCACTGTTATTGTAAATGTTTTCCGTAGGATAGAGACGATTTTTAAAATACATTATTTTCAACAAGGCTCTTTAAGCTCTTTCTACCTCTATAAATCTAGTTTTAATTGTTCCTTCATTTTAGAGTCAAACTATTTTTAAAAACATTCCAAATTGTCTCATAAAGTAAGTCTCAGGTTGTTTGTCTAAGTCGGAGCAAAGATGTTAGTATTTTAAGATATTCTTTTTTAGTAAGTTTCAAAATCAAGTAAGAACTTAAAATACTTTTTACTACATTGTCGAACATTAAGAAGTTAAGGAACAAAACCAAGCTTTTGGCGTAATTTATTAAGTAAATTTTGTTATTTAAGGCCAAAATTATAAAACTCACTTTCCACTTTTTTCTCTAACTTAGTGAATACTTAAATTTACTTTTGAGTGAGGCTCCTGATGCTAGTCACCAATTATTTATACATTAAATAATAAAATCATGTTTCTTCATCTTAAGTAGATTTTGTTTATAAATAAAATGAAAACAATTTTCATTTACCGACCATGACTAAAGTGTAGGACAGCAGCATTTTATTAGACAATTGAATAATACAACGTATTTGTATACGTATAATACGTACAATAAATAATTGTTCCTTAAATGATATTATAATTTTTCAACTAAATTATTCCAATAATATCCGAAAAATGGTTTTCATTTCCTCAAAAAAAAATATTGACATATTTTTGTGTCATAATTTTATTGCGAATTGATATATAGGGTAAACGCGTTAGCGAATTGCTACAAGTGTAAACGGTATAAAACCTTTTCACTCGCTCCGGTAAATTTGTCTCAGCGTTTGGCGAACAAAGCAATTCGCTAACGCGGTCATACAAAAGTGTTTTAAAAACTATCACCAAATTACTTATACCACCAATATATCTCCCTTTACCCTACTTAGGACTATAAGATATTTTATAAGAAAGATAGATCGTTAAGCTAGAATTCATACATATTTTAGAATGTTGTAATAATTTTGTTGGCTCCCTAATTTGGCGTAAAATAACTTCATCATCATCAGCCTGTGTTAGTTCACTGCTGGACCTCCATTAAAGCACGCCTTCTCCATTAGGGTGTTTTTTAATCGTATCCCACCACGCTGGTCCAATGTGGGTTGGTGGGCAAACCGACTTTTTACACGCCCATCCGACGCAAGGATCATCTTACTTTTCACACAATTGGGTGATCGGCCCAAATTTTCCAAACCAACAAGAAACAACGATGATGCAAAGTTGTTTCCCCGTGGCATTCAAACCTACAAGAGCAGGATTATAAAGCAATGGTCAATACCGCTAGACCACAGAGGCGGTGAAAAAACTCTTTTACCCAATGTAAGTCGGAGTTAAAATGAACTTTTAGTAAATGTCAATCTTCCACTGGTATGGAAGTATAGTATGTTGTTATTATTTAATAGTAGTAACCTAATATTAAATAATAAAAGGTCGTAATTTCATCAAAAAATTGTTGAGAAGATGCAGAAAGACATTCTCAATTCGACAAAATTACTATTGTAAGTAATATTTTGTATTTCGGGCACTACAACGACGTATGAAATATCGAATGTAGACTCCCGAATCTCGACTAACGACTACCTTTGATAATAATCTTGCTACCCTTTTATACAATTCTGTGATATTCAATAACCTGTATTATAAAAATCTGTATAAAACTAGATGTAATGCAGTAATAACAATCAGTAACCTTTAAATGTTACATTCATAATATAAACTTGATTAAATAATTGAATACAATCATTAAATTATAAAAAGTTGCATAACAATGTAGCATCCTATTCACCGGTGGTAGGTCCTCTTTTTACAGGAGACCATCTGGGTGGATACCACCGCGGTGCCTTTTTCTGCCGCGAAGCAGTAGTGTGAAAACATTGCTGTGTTCCGGTTTGAAGGGCACCGTAGCCAGCGTATTTACTGGGTACATGAAACTGAACACCCTATATCTCACGGTAGGCAGCGCGTTGGCGATACCACTGGTATTGCCAATGTCAATGGGCGTCCGTGACCACTTCCCATCAGGTAGCCCAAAAATAAAATGCAGTTGTATGTGAACAGGTGAAAAAACTCTACGCAAAATTATCTCAATATAAATATACTTCGATGAAAGCTATAATTCTCAATACGAAAAGTAGATAATTATTAACATCGCATCGAACAGTCATTATAAAGTAATAATAAATATATAAATCCAGATTTCTATAGATTTGTGTATAAGATACTGGTCACTTGTACGATCTAACAGAAATTCCATTAAAAAAACATAGAATGAGCATTTCGGTATTACCACACAGATATTCGTATTTAAGGCTCTATTTTTTCGCTTAGTGTAAGCACAAAGCACTTTAGTACGTATTATCACCAGCACTGTAGGTTTAGGACGAATTATCTTAAACTTATAGTAGCGTCAGCACTCGGTTTTCGCGCACTACCTTAAGTATACAGCAGCTTCAGCATACATTAGACTTAGTGCATAGCGTCAGCAGAAAGACACCTTTGCACATAGCGTCAGCACACAGTATGTAGCTTTATTAGCACAGAGTGCCACCATACAGTATTTTCTACGTCAATACTTAAACACGCAGGCCTTAAAATGCTATACAAGTATACTTGTTTGTATGGATTTAATCACACAGCTATGCCTGTACAGAAAACGGTTTTGTATTACACAGCCTTTTCTAAGGTGGTACGCGATGACATATACGTTTCGTGAATGTTTCTATTGGATTTACTTATGTGCAAAAATCAATATCTACAATTATAATTCACAGCAGGAAAATGTTTAAATTCAATATTTGGAAGATGTCTCATTAACTAATTCGAATGGAATGTGTGCAGTCCTGGTTTCCTAACATGTGCAAATGTTCTAAATTTATGAAGAGTGCTGGCCTGCCGGTTGATATACTTTACAGATGATTTACATAAACCAGGAAAACTATTCGTATTCACACAGTAATCTTAACCATTCTTTTATCATTATTAACAAAAAGGTAAATTTTACCAAAATACTACATATTATTAGACCGATTTCAAACAAAGTAAATAATTATTTTACACAATATAAGTCGCGGTCTTCGCCACTGCAATTTTAAATCTGTAATATCTTTAAAAGTATATATTTAATAAAAATTAAATTTTTGACACGTTTTATGTGCATAGAATGAAAAAAAAAATAAAATGCATTAACATATATGTAAACTCGCCTTTTTACTACCTTAACTGAGGTTTGAATGAATATGCCTCCTTGCAATCGTTAACAATGATTTACAATAAAATGGCTATTGCACGTTATAAAATATAGATATATGCAGTCGTAGACTTTATGATAGTCTATTAAAAGAAGTATAATTATGTACACCAGACTTTAAGTCTATCTTTTACAGTTCCAGCAGAGTTTGCAATTTTTTCGCACGAAGTTTTGATTTTCGTCAAAACTTTCTTAATTTCCTTAATGTCTACTAAACTACTTTTTACATAATTATTTAAAAATGATTGGGACCAAATGACAGGTAGCATCTAAAAGACAGATAGAATTGAGTACCTTCTTCTGTTGAGAAGTCGGTTAAAAATAACTTTGTATCACACATTATGCTGCCAAGTTATGTAAATACGTAAGCGTAATACGTTGCACTACCACACCTTTTTAATTGGTTTTATAAAAATCTTTGGCTCGTGGCTACATGAATACATGGTGAAAACTAATATCTGGCTAAGCCAGAAAACGACCCATCTTTTGTCGCTGGTCAAGAGAGGTTTCCAAAGAACATTCGTATGTGTGGCAGTGTAATTTCTATTATGCGACAGGTTTCACGGTGCTGTTGTCTTCTCCAGTCATTCTCAAATCTGCTAGTAATTAAATTTCCCTTCGGATATTATATTCTTATAGTCAAAGTAGTAGCATCTCAAAATTCCATTCTGGAATACTGTAATTCTCTACATGTGCGATTTACGGAACTGCAATTATGTATCCTTTAACGAACGGCCCAGGCGTTGTGATTGCGAACCTCTTTTCTGATATATTGAGAAGATGGAGAACCACGAGGAAACGGAGGCGGGAGCTGGGGATTTGTATTAATAGCACTCTTTGTATAAGTAACTCTTTGTATTTTGGGCACTACATCGACGTATGATACATCGAAGGTAGACTACCGGCTTTCGACTAACAACTACCCTTGATAATAATCTAGCTGCCTTTTTATACAATTCTGTGATATCCTTTTATATAACCATTTATCATACTAATCTATATAAAACTAGATGTAATGCAATAATAACAATCTTACTGATTGTTATTATTGCATTACTTAATATTACATTTATAATATAAATCTGTTTAAATAATTAATACAATCATTAGATTATAATAAGTTGCATTATAATGTCATGATAATCTGTGTTACCAGTGGTTGTTAAGATAAAAGTAAAATTTTTAAAAGTTATTTTTCTCTTCTTTTAAATTTTATTTTACACCTGCTTTGGTATATATCAGTTTTTTTTAAATATCAGTGATAGATGTTTTCCTATATCCTAAACAATTACTTTGTACTACAGATAATATTGTTTTGCATAACCAAGTGCAAACAAATTCAATGTGCGTGTCATGAAATGCTGCCAAAGCAATCACGCTTTGGCTGTTTTCCAAATGTGAATTGGAAATTTTGCACGAAAGATATATGAGCGTGGTAAATGTAGTTTAAATAGAGAAGAAGTTTTTACAAGTGCAAGCAAACCTAGATTTATCAGCGTACAAGGTGCTTAATTTTTTTGGGATGTAGTATAAAAAGCCGCTTACATTATCACATTTAGTTCGACCCGTTTTGGAAAAGATAGATGTCGTTTTATTTCCTGACTTTATTTCAGGTCAGTGCTTAGCTGCACTAGGGATTTAAAAATATATTTTTGCATATCAAATCACTAATTTGGATTTTCGTTGCCAAATATATGTTATTCCGACGTTTCGATTCTTTCCAGCATCCATGATCACGGGCTAGAAAAGAACTACTCGAATAATTTAGTAACGCGAAATCGAATTGTGGATTTGATATGTATAATAATCGCAAATAAAGAAATAATTTTTTGTTTATATTTAATTCATTTACACGTGTGTTGTGCAAGAAGGAGGTACTTAGATTTGATTTTTTATTTAATATAGGTTGCCTTGGTACTCAGCATTTGACTTACGTAATTTTATAGATATTTAAGAAACGGAAAAATGCGGAGGATCTGTTGAAGGTAGTAGATGTGTCATCATCCTTGTCATCCCTGTCATCTTCAGTCAAGGTTTAGTTGCTAAAAGAGAAGAGTTGTTTACGAGGCCATTTTTTATCCTTGCGTCCAGGGTGCGCAGCATGAGGTAGTCGATCCCGTGGGTCGTAGAGAAGACTCCGCATCACCATGCGAACCCTTTTTATGGCTGGTCCGGCCATAAAAAAAGGGTTCGCATGGTGATGACAGCGATGAATGAAAATGTCTCCCATCAGAGATTTCTAGATCATCTGGCTTCCCCGACGCATACAAAATATAATTAGCTCCTACTACTACTGCTATACTACATACGGACAAATTTGGTAGTGAAAGTCATATCTGTGTAAAGGTCGACTTTTTGTATGGAAACAAAAGCTGTTGTGTAAAAAAGTAATTAGATTATCGTGATACACATCGATACTACTTTACAAATTAGTGTCGACACTTATGTTATTTAGTAAAAAACTAAACGTTTAAAACTTATGTTACTCGAAGGCTACTTTTATATATTGACAAAAGTATGATTAATAAACTGACTATACCTCCGATTTCTAAGACACACGCCCATAAACTGACTAGTGGTATGGGCGTGTGTCATAGAAACCGGAGCTCATGGGTTCGAATCCTACGTGGACTCAACAAATTCATTGCTGTTTCCTATTTGGTTAGGGCAATTGGGGCCGTTCACCCGCCCTTTTTCTGTCTGAAAAATAAGATGATCCATGCGTCGGATGGGCATGTAAAAAGTCGGTCCACCCACCAACCCGCAATGGACCAGTGTAGTGGGATACGGTTCAAGAACCCCCTAATGGATAGGGGTTTATTAGGGGAGGCCTATGTCCAGCAGTGGACTATCACAGGCTGATGATGATGATGATGATGATGAATAAACCGATAATATTTCTATGGATAATTTTGTTAAAAATTTTAGTGTTCTAAAGTTTGTTAATTGCCTCCAGCGTAGTGGTATACAGTCTCAAGATTTCAGGAGAACGGCAAGGGACCAGCCCACAGTATTTACAGGCTTAGATGAAGAAGAATGAACGAAATTTACGCTTAGTAGTAGGAAAAAGTTGGGAAGTGAAAGTTTCGGACGAGAAAATAGTTTCCAAAATTCTCAAAAAAATGTTTTTGTGATTGTGTGTGATTTTGTGAAATTTGAAAATATGTTTTTGTTCAAAGTATTTTTATTTATAACCAATACATTCCTTGTAAGGAAACATCTTTTAAAATAATAAACATGAAAATTTTACACCAGTAAACACAGGTTATGGGAATCCATAACAACGGAGTAAGTTCTTTAATCGAAATTTTCGAGAAAAAACAGAACGGAAAAACCAACAAGAAGTTTTAAGTTTTGGTAATTTAACCAACGTTCAATGAGTTTTCGCGAGAATTAAAATTTATTCTTGTTGTTTTCCAAGTCTTAATATAAAAACGACTTAAAAAAAACGTAATTTGTTATTGTTTATAATTTAAGCTTGAAATTGGCTTAATAAAACTTTAAAAAAAATTTCAGAAATTCACCGAAGGACATGTAACAACAAAAAGATTTCAAAGAAATTTCGTAATCATTTATAAGAAATAACTTCTAACGGCCCTCCCAATGAGAAGATTATTGGCTATAAAGGGACAACACTTATGCTGTTCACCCCATTTTAAGCCAAGATTCAACTTCTTAGCTGTTACAAACTGAAGGAAAATGCTTGATGCTCAGTTGTTCGGAACCGTAATTCCAATGGATTTCCCTTCGTTGCAACCCATTCGACTCCAGAGCTGTAAGGGGCAAGGTGAGCGTCCAGGACAGTTTTTAAAAATTTTTATCATTCTATTTTTTTTAATTTCGAAGAATTGACCTTTTAGTTACATTTGATTTTTATTTTATCTATATTATTACGCTAATGTTGTCTTAAAGTTAAAAAGATTTTAATGGATTTTAAATATCCTTTTTTAAAATGGTTTTTCTATTAAAATCCAATGAAAACGTATGTAAAGGGAGGATCATGCCGTAAAAAAGGAATAAAGAAGGAACTATCAGTTGGATGCGTCCAAATTGTTGATTTCCTTGTCGTTTATGGATAAAGTGAAAAATCCCATTCCAGATGGGGTTTCTGCACAAGCCAAGGCTTTTTTAAAAATAGGACTTGATTGGAGCGATTAGTTCCGTATTTACCCGGGGATTTTTTACTTTGATGTTATTTTTAATATTTATTTTATTTGCTACGGAGTTTTTGTCGAAAACTAATTTAAGTATTTCATATTGAAAACAAGCTCAATATAAATGGTATTATAATTGCCCTGGTGGAATTAAAAATCTTTTGAATTAAAAAGAAAAAAAATAGCAATAAATCTGAAAGTTCGGATTGACTTAAAACTGTTAATAAAAACTATTTGATGTCATTACAATAAAAATTGATTAAACAGATACGTTATAAAATAATGCCTGCATTTTAATGCCTGCGCGATATTATATAGAAAAGCAAGCAAGCTACGGCCATAACACTACATAAAATGTATGTTTTTGATTTGACAAAGCACATTGCGGTGAGAAGATTTATTCGAAGTGTAAGAAAATATTTTTAACCAACTTATAAGATAGATTTAATGTTAAAGAAATAAAATTTTAACAAAAATGATCACTAAAACAATACCTACTAATTACGAAACTGGTGACGTCTTTAATAGTTCCCACGGTGGTGCTTAAGGTTTACGGGTGTCGTCTTTTAGCGATGTCACCCAGTCTAAATTGACCCCGGATTTTAGATAAATCTGGAAAACGGTTTGTTCCTTGGAAAATACAACAGAGGATTGAAAGAAACTCGATCCAGTGGAAGAAATTCTTCGGGACAAGAGGCAAACCTGGCGGGTAGTACGGGCAAAAGGAAACCGGAAGTTAAAGATTTCGGAAACAAGACTGGTTTTTGAACGCTTTCGAATGATCAAGCCGTCACTTGTTGGGATAGCGCAACACAAGACCATCCCCAGCTGAAAGGCCTGATTCCGTCGCCCGTGCCAAATAAAGCTGTTAACAAAAACCTGGGGTCCAAAGTTCGTCAACAAGTAAAAATTGAAATATTTTTACAGCTGGGGCCCCAGCTTCCCACCAGAGCCGGATGACACGGATTTTCGAGTAACTTAATCTGTTTGTTTCTTTCGCGCCAATGGTGCCCACGACTTGGTTCGACTGGTCAACTTTGTTCAAAAGGCGAGCTATGGAAAGTATGCTAAGTACCCGAAGAAATTATTGGGATCCTCCAAAGAACCAGAGTTTAAAATAATCGCGGTGTCTTTGCGACCCCACCAGCACTGGCGTCGAAACAACTCCATCTCAGCCGTCATGGGTTTATCTGGGCCGTTCTGCAGTAAGAGGCCCAGGGCCTACGGGAAGATATACGGGGCTGCACCTCCAAGGGCCACTGAAGGGATTTTGAGATTGGAACGTCCCCGGCCAACCACTTAAGGAGATTTTTTTAGTTTTCCCATTTAAATAAGTTTTCAAAAGATAACCCCCCCCTGGACAAAATTTTCAAAATGTGGCAAAAGGGACATATTCCAAATGGGGTGGGGAATAAAATAAAACAAAGGTACATCATTAAACCCTTTTTACTTGGGCTAAAAAACCATTTATTGGGTTTTATTATTGTTGTGATTTTTTTTATTTT